>JANPWX010019700.1:829393-917383 GCA_024734555.1 Trochalopteron elliotii | reverse complement strand
ATAAATATAAATAATATAATTTATTTTATAGAGTTTTTAAAAATGCATTCAGATGTTATTGGCTTTCTTCAGCATTTGTGATAAAGTAAACTAACTATAAGATGCCAAGGTACAGTGAAAGGTATTCTAGAAGAATATGGCCATTTAAAAAAATTAATCAATAGTATTAGGTGACACTCAGCACCACACATATGAGTAGCACTCACACTTTTCTGTCACCTTCAAAATGAAGTACTGATTTATTACTGATTAATTTCTATAATCCCTCTTCTGTTCTACAATACAATATGTTTAATAAATTGTATTGTTGGACTGCTGGTATCAGATTGATTAAAAATATATCTAAATATAATGAAGATTAACATATATCAACTGAGCAGGGTAGCAGGAAAGATTTTGAACCATATGAGAATGAACAAAGTATTTGGTACATTACCAGATAGAAATTCTATGGTCTTCATGAAAAAAGAAAGCGTTATCTCCATTGTTTTTGTCATTATTGAAGTCAAAGCTAGATGTTGAATAAATTCCAACAGAGATAGTATGAAAAGATTTAAAAAATCCCACCCTTCTGTGTTGGGTGTTTTTTGTTCTTGTTCTTTTCATTACAAGAGCTGAGTAGAAATATTCTGATTTTTTACTATGAATTTCCAGTAAGTATTAGGACATATAAATAAATCCAAAATACTGAAATATAACTAATATGCCAAAATTACGTGTATTAAATGGGTGATTATAATCTGTCAGCATAAGACTGATTCTTGGGCCCAAAATAAATTTGATGATATAGCTCTTAATAAAAAATAATATAAAGATACTATAATTCATTGTAAAGATAATATATCATTCAGCATGAATTTACATTAAATAAAGATAAGGGTAATACTGGTGAAGAGACTGATAGACTCTAGTAAGGTATTTGATGGACTGTCATTTACTTGGCTGAATTAAAAAAAAAGTAAATTCAACTGAAAAATGACAGTGCAAGCATGTAAATGCAAGCAGATAATCCATTCAATGTCTGTTTGACATTTAAATGAAGAAAGAAAAAACAAATAGTGTGAGCTTTGGATGTAACAGAGACTAACTGTATTAACCAATCGTAAGTGATACTTTTATTAAAGCAGCACAGTAAATTTCTAATTTAGCAAAAAAAATCTGTTTCATCTCTCTTCATTACCCTGAGAAATCAGGGCATTTCTTTTACTTTCAATAGCAGAAGTATTTGTAAACTGAATGTCAACTCTTCCCCCTTATTTAGCCTTATATAAATTATTATTAATTCATATTTGTCCTAACCTCTGTCTAATCAACGTTGTTTAGGTCGTCTTTGCAGCTTCCTGCATAATCAAGAGGTTTAATACAAGTCTGTGATTACAATTTTGCAATATAGGAAGAGAATGTAAGGTTAAACGATAGCATTAAAGAAGTTGAGGTTCATTTTTTTGTGAAAGCATTTAAATCTCTTTGCTGAATTTGGGCGTAATCTGAGGTGATGTGTTAAACTTAAAAGGAATTTCACAGAGGAAGAAATTTCAAATTATGCTCTTAAAAGCAGAAAAGCAGAGAATTATTTAATGTTTGGGATTTGAAGCTAGACTGTGTGTGAATCCATACATAGGCACAAACTGAGAGTAAAAGCATTTTTTAATTTTCCATAAACTGACATTTTTTAATGCAATCAATTGAATATTTTTCCTTGACTAAATTCTCTTTTTCAGACAAGAATTTGGTTCAGGGAATTTATATGGTCTGTGTTATACCAGACATTGAACTAGATGATCACATTTTTTCCTTCTGGTCTTTTATTCATGGATCTTACAGTTTAAAGAAAACCCAAAGTACAAAATATACTGTTTGGCAACTGAAGATCTTTATTTTCTCTGCCTCAACACTCAGTGTCCCTGCTGACAGAATGAAGATGCAACCATTACAGATATCATAAATGATGAACAGATTTCAGTTTTGTGTAGGAACTTCTAGAGTGCTAAAAATTGGAATTGCACAAGCGTTTTGAGAAGGGTAATTTGGCTGTCTTGTTATTATTGTCCCTTTTGTTTTATTTTGCAGTTTCAGTTTGGTAAGACTAGTTGATATATGCCAAAAAACTCATGCAATTTTTTTCAATAAAAATAGCTTTAGAAGGATCTTCTTTATCTTTTACACATAGAAGACTGCAGTCTTACTTTTTAGATAAAATGCTAAATAATATTGATTTCCTAACCAAATGGTGTTTGGCAGTTCCAGAAAGCTAGATAGGTGACTGTGAGCGAGATCTCATAAACTGAAGAAATTCTTTTTCCAGCCTGATTTACAACAGTATAAGATACCTTGTAATATACTTTTCCTAAGTCTATATTTAACCTGCTATATTGATAGATTATCTTTACATTCATAAATCACGTAGTTCTCAGAGCTGAGAATAAGAACAGTTGGACAAGAAAAGGCAGTTAAGTAAGAGAGAAAAAATAAAACTTCCAGTCCCTGCCCTCCCCCAGGGACTCCATGTTGATTTACAAATATGATTCAGATGCTTCATTGAAGCTAATTGTATCATTACTTTGCTGGACTGTTACTGCCACTATTTTCTCTCTTCTAAAGGCTGGCAGTGTTGTACCAATTTTGTATAAATTACAGTATTAAACTTCCCATTATGTTTGAATTACTGGTAACAGCCATCCCATCATTTTTAAACAGCTGTGATACACTTGACTCACAACTGTTGTGAAGTTTGCTCTGTGGGAGCCGTGACCTGAAACAGTTGAGGAATATGGGCTTGAAATTGATGCCAATATGTAAAGCTCCTGCTTTTGTCTGGTGGCACTTTTCCCAGGTTGATATTCTCATAAGGCAGCTCAGGAGAGTGAGGTGCAAAGCTACGTGTTCCCCTCCCCTCACATCTCCCCTCACAGCTGCCTTACCATGTAAATTTGTCCCCATGGCTGCTTTAACTTCTTACAGCTGCCAGTACTCCTGCGTGTCAAAAGTCACAGTGAGAAATTGCCAGAATATGGGTGAAAATCCTGCCATGATGGTTTTCTAGAGCTTTCTGGGTTTGGGATCCAAACCCTTCCTAAAATGGTAAAAACGCTGCTGGAATGAGGGAATGGATGTTAATTTTACTTCACTGGCTGTGGACTATGCCTCCATATACACTGTATTGTAGGGTTTGATTTTGCAGGGAAGAGAGAAAATTTGAAATTTTTTTTTTTTTTCTTTCCCCTTCCTAAAAGCAAAAATTGAAGTTTTATATAACTGAAGTTTTATGTTGAGATCACAACATTATCAGGAGAATATGCAATGGGCATGATGAATTAAATAAGAAAGTATTGAATTCCTCATTTGGTTTAGAAAGCAATATAGTGTAGTAAATAAATACTGATATATCTGTAAAGATTCAGCAATATTAACAAGGTGCTTCTAGTTTAACACCATAAATGAAGATTATGTCCTTATTGGAAAAGGGTGATATTAGAGATTTTACATCAGCATTTTAATAATCAATAACAAAATCTTGCCAATTATGATTGAATGCTAGCTTAAAAATAAATAAAACCAGGAAAATATCTATGCTAACTTATTAAGTTTTGCAATTTATTTCTTTGATTTCTTCTACAGTAATTGCAAGGACATTTGTCCTACATTCTTTGAATATAGGATAGCTGGCAAATTTCCCTGGGCTACAATGATAACAATTCTTTTTTCCTTGTTATGTAAAAATATATTTAACAGCTCTCATAGTAATAGTTTGTGCTAACTAATCCTAGAGTTTTAAAGGTTGGAAAACACTTTTAAGATAAAAAGTCGTAACTGTCAGCCTTGCACCACCCCTGTGTTCACCATTGAACCTTGACCTCAAGTGCCGTATCCATAAGTTTTTCTAACACTTTCACGCATTGTGACTCCACTCTGGGAAGTTTGTTACAGTGCTTTACAACCCTTACAGTGAAAAAAGTATTCTTCATATTTAATTTAAACTTGAAGCTATTTCCTCTCATTCTGTCACTTGAGCCTGGGAGAAGAGACTGGTTCCTGCCTCACTACAGCCTCCTTTCAGGCAGTTGCAGAGAACAGTAAGGACCCCATGAGCCTCCTTTTCTCCAGGCTAAACATCTCCTTCAGCCAGTATTATATAATGTAGGTGTAGCACTTCATTAATAGCTGCTGTGTTTGTTTACTTCATGAAAGGATACATCAGGCCTTAACCAGACTTCCCAGCTGAGAGGAAATTAATTTTGTTTCCTAATAATTGGTTTTTTGTTGCCTGAGCTGAACATCTTTATTCTTGATGAAACATTATTCTACATTTCCAATAATGCCTTTTTCTGTTATGAGCTTATAGGGAAGCTTCTGTGGATGTGAGACTGTTTGAACACTGCAACTTAGACCTCGAAATTTTCCTTTGTTTATCAGTTATAAAACTTACACTGTAAATGTTAGATAACACTCTATCTATCATCCTTTCATTCTGTTAATCAGGAACATTTTGGAATTCAGCTTCCTTCAACACAGAGACATCCTACCTGCATTTCCCGACCTTCCACGGAGAACTCAGTGCAGATGTCTCATTTTTCTTTAAAACTACTGCTTCCTCAGGAGTGTTTTTAGAGAACCTGGGAATTCAGGACTTCATAAGGATAGAATTACAGTGTAAGTAACATGACTGATGGTATTTTTGTTGTTGTCATTATTATAAAAATAGGATTTTATTTAATTTAAAGGGGGTGTATTTAAAAACTGTTCTCTACCTTTATTATTTCTTCTACTACTACTAGATCTTTATCATTATCAAAAAAAATCACATCACTGAGACTAAACAAGTATCCATTTGAAGAAATTTTCTGCTCCAGAGGTTTCCTAATCGAAGAGCACAGCAATCAGCCCCTGACTGCTAAGACTGTTTCTGCTTCTTGTGTTCAGTGCATCTCTTCTGCCAAATTCTATTCCTCCAGATTTTAAGGCCAGGCGTTTTTTGTGGCTGCTCAAAGATTCACTCAGTCACCATGTGTGACTAAGATATTTTGTGGCACAATGTCTTAAGTCACACATTCTCATCTTTTTTCTTTTGCTTTTTTTTTTTTTCAATTTTGTTTCATTTAATTTGTGCAGACCCAAAATTCTTAGACTTACAAGCAGAAATAATTTTTTGTTGCATAAAAGAGAATTAAATATCCCACTAAATCTGACATAAGGTGACCAGTGTAAAATGAAATCTTTATCTTAATTGACTCAATGTATTGTTCTTACATTGCTTATTCTTAAAAGGGAGAGAAATTGAAAGGATGAAGCATTTTTTCATTTGGCTTTTGAATTAATTTGAAATTTCACATTAATTGAAAAGTCTTCTACTTTCCTGGTGACTCTGAGAGTTCTTTAGAACAGTTTTTACCTTGGGATTAGACAGTTCCTCATTTTTTTCCAAGTCAATTTTGTTATCAGGCTCCAGTATTTCCTGGAGAAGTGTAAAAATAGATCTATATGTTGTATTGCAAAATGTTGCTATGGAAGCATTAAATATTTTTATTAAAAAGTAAATTATTCTACTTTCTCATTTTTTTGTCCATGTTAGCATCTTCTGTTAATAAAACAAACAGAAAAACACCTTCTGTAGGTGGTTTAATTATAGAATATTGTGTAGTGTTTAATGAATTTGTTTTTCATCATCATTACAGCACTGTATTGCTGTATTTGAAAACTACCCTGTTTTCAACATTGTTTTTGCTGTATTTTTTGGCAGTATGAACTGCCTTCTGTTAAACCTCTGTGAACAGTTTAAAGGACAGCAGCATTGAAAACTCAGTGTCATGCAATACAGAAAATGTACTGGATCAGCTCTTCAGTGGAGGCTCCCTGAAGCAATGATGATAGTCTTGTCTGATAAATAATTTTTCCGTTTTCAAAATATATAGTTAAATCATGGAAGCATTAAAGGAATGTTTCTGAGAACTGAATTTATTCAGACATCTATCAGAAGACTGTAAGTTTTTCTTCAGAATAATAATATGAAGACAGACTCATGTCATTTGTCCCATTCATTCATGAACATAAAAACCACTGCATTCTTATGAGTTTAAATTACTTTATATGAGTAGGGAGGAGTGAGAGAAAGCAAAAGGCCAAATTGGTCTGTAATTTCAGTATTTAAAAAAGCAAAGTTATCTCATTAGTGTGTAATATATAGAGAATTTTCTTCATTTCCATAAACATCCTAATTTGTTGAGTAGACAGACCTGTTATTTTTTGTATGTCATACGTAAATTATATGGAGGGTTGTTTGTAGTGGATCCAGAAATGTCTTTTTTGATTGAGGAAAATATCTAACAGAAATGAGCAATATGTATTTCCATCAAGAGTACCTTTCCCAAAAAAAAAAAAAATTAACTTGAGCATTTCATATGGTATAAGATGATTTAGATTTCATCATCGTATAAAACTCCACATCCTTTTAAATAAATGTGAATGTAAATTACCAGCCTTCACTTGATGTTTTGTAAGTAGTTTCAAATAAATTAATTTCTTTTATTTATGTAATGATAAATAACAATAATGTAAATGTCAGATGTCACTGTTTAGGATAATCATGTGAGAAAATGTTTAAAACATATTATGTCATTAACATTTGACATTCACTACTTTGGAAGACTGATTTTTTTGTAGTATTTTATTGATTGTTTTCAAACTTTACATCTATTTCTTTTATGTACGAGGTAGTGATCTTCAGACATTGAAGTCTAGCTTCAAACAAAAAATGACAGATGCAGAAACTTAGTAGGAAATGTGAAACTTAGAGCTGTTCTGTTGGTTTTATGAGGTTATAAACACTGTAGTGCATCTGTGTATATATTCTAGAACACTGTGGCAAAAATGGTGTGTGCATCCTAACTGCATTTTAAAACAGAGGTTAAATAAAAGAAGATGCTTGTCTCGTCACTTGATCCCTTATTTTTGTTTTGCAATAAGTCAAAAAATGCATGTTGAGCTTTTTCCTGATTTACTGATTTCCTGCAAAAGCAGCGGTTGAAAGTAACAAACCCGATTCAACTCTGAAGAGTACACTCTGCTAAATACTTAAAGGACCAAAGGTTATATGCTCTTGCCAAAGGTCTGGGTATTTTGTATTGAATGCTCACTGAAGGTTTATTTCCAAAGAGTTAAACAGAAATTTAAAATAAGGCTGGAAGCACTATGGTGTATTGATTTGGTTGGACTTCTGCAGTTTCTTTGCAAGTAGTTCAGAAAATTGTCCAATATGCAACCACTGGTGGCCTTTGTCAGTCCAAATTAGGAACTTACTGTCCAGGATGAATGCAGTTCAACTGCTTCCTTTATAGAAAATGCTAGGACTTTGCATTCTGTAACATATTAGTTGGTAATATCTTTCTGCTTCTGCACATGATGCTCCTCTCAATACTCTGGGTAGTTCTCTGTAGCTTTGCTTTCTGTTAGCTGTTCTAGCCACAGCTAGCCACTGACTACTCTCCATGAGTACTATCAACTACATCTTCCACTTCACTTTGCCAGTCTGTAGCTGTGTTCTGGCTGTGTTTGAATGCCCTAGGGTTACAAGAGTTCCTGCAATGCTTGGATAGTTTTTAAGTAACACCAATGTAGGTAGGACTCAAAAAATATATTTGTACCAGAAGAGAACTCCTGGATACATTCTCTTCTGCTGCCTAAGAAATAACCAAAACGCTCTGTGCCTTATGTCTTTTGTTGCAAGATAACAGATTTTAGAACCCAGTATCATCCTTCCACATCCCGTGGTGTATTTTCTTGGTGGTTCTTATAGATCCAAATTTTCTTTCAAATTTGCAATGTTGTTGCTATTAGCAAAAATACTTACAATATTAATGTTAAGCGATTATATTTTTCACTTTTTCTGACATACTCTGATTAGTTTTCAGAGAATACAATGGATGACCATACACCCATTCTTGTTGTTTCAGCCTTTGTATGTGGAACTTCAGGGATTACTTCCCTTTTTTCAAGATTGCATTAATTTTTTAGTGGTACTAACATAATTCATTATTTCAGTGGTTATTTCAAAATCTTTATTATGTGTTTTCTTGTTTTTAAAATGTAAACAGTAACATTATTTATCAGGTCTGTCATTCTGATATGCTATTTAATAGACCAATTAAGTGAGTTCAAAGCAGAACTTGTGTTTTCAGGCTTAACTCCAACAGTATCCAGAAGATTACAAAGACCTCTCTGCAGAAGGTAACATTCAGTAGAAATTCTTTTTAGCCAGTCACATGGACTTCCTGTTGCTTTTTTTCCCCTACTGTGTGTTTTTTTTTCTTTTATCCCGTTATAAAGGGAGAGTGAGTTCTCAGATTTTTCTAAATGAAAGAAATTTATCCTAAAATTAATTTATTTTACTGAGGAACTGTGTTTAGACATAAATTATTTCTTATTATTATGTAAAACTGTTGATTTTGAAGCAGAGGAGGTAACTTATTACAAAAGGCGTTCCATTTATAAATTGGCTGCACAATACACTTCATTTTATTTAGTAAGTGAAATGGTTTATATATTTCCCATTTTATTTTTCTGTCTTAGGATCAAATATTATAGAAAAATACTTTATAGCAACAAGATTTAAGGCTTAAGGGATTGCAAATGTGTGACATTACTCAGTCTAAAGGTTGGCCAAAGTGGATTTAATTGTTTTAAGACATCTAATATATTTTTAAAAGGTGAAAAGAAAGTAAAAATACTGCATGGAATATTTTTTTCTAGTTCAATAAATTCCTTTTTAAAACATTGCTTGAAGCTCATCTAATTCCCTTGACTTCAGATTTTTTTTGCTTTTCTGTCAGAATTCAGTGATGTAAATGGGAGGCTTTTTTTTTGGATCCATAAGATCTCTTCTATAATCCTTTAATGAAATCCATACTAATTCAAAATTATGGCTATCCATTGTCTAGGGAATACTTTTTTTTTTTTTTTACATGATTGTCTTTTAATGTATGAAAAAAAGACTTTCAGAGAAAATATTCAGAATTTTCAGATCTTTAGTTTACTGGCATAGTCATCATCTTTTTATTTTGATTTCCAAAGATTTAGTTATAGTTTTCTAGGCAAACCATGAAACTGTGTTATGTGAAAGTTGCTTAGAGAAACACTCAATTTAAATCATCATTTTATGAACTACATCAAAATCTGCCCTCTGATGTTCATAAAGACTATATGAATAAATAATAAAAGTGAATAGACAATAGAAGATGCTGGTTGGATTATAGTTGTGATAATTTAAATATAGTTAACAACAGTAATCAATTATTGTGTAATCAAGTGATGCATTTCATCCAGACTGAAAAATTGCAAAGCTAGCACATTTCACTGTTTCTTGACTACTGTGCTCTCCAGGGGTCCACAAACTGATTGGTTTCCATGCGGTGCATAAATCATTGCTCTTGCTGTCAGTGAGTGTGAAGAATGAGCTGCAGGCCCCTGAAGTAAATTCTCCCTCTAAAACAATCTGTCTTATCCCATGAAATAGTAGGCTAAACCTTAAAGTAGCTTGTTCTGCTATTCATTATTTTTGCCACTCAATTAATTATGAAATAATTTAAATGTCTGTTACTGCTGTCCTCTTTCTAGCTCCATCTGAAGTGGTTTTCTCGTTTGACGTGGGGAATGGACCTAGCGAAGTCATAGTGCAGTCACGCCATTCCTTAAATGACAACCAATGGCACTACGTGAAGGCTGAACGGAATGTCAAAGAGGCTTCCTTACAAATTGATCAGCTTCCTCAAAGATCCCACAGTGCCCCACCTGATGGACATATTCGCCTGCAGCTCAACAGTCAGCTCTTTGTAGGTAGGAGCTCCACAGTCTATTTCCTAGTTATCATCATAAAAAATATGAAAATGCTGGGGTGAGGAGGGGAAGAAAAAGTGTTGGCAAAATACTTTGTATGATGACATGAGAGACTTTGTTAAAAATGTGTGGAGATATTCACTATTTTCAGATTATAGATCTCAGAGTGCCTTGGCCAATAGTTACTCCAGGAGAATATTTTGAAAGAAGTTTACTTCTTTTGAGGTTTCTTTGAAGGACAATGCAAGGATCTAGATTTGCACCTTTTCTCAAGAAGATGTAATTTACATTAGAAGAAGGAAGTTGTGCCATTTTTGTAATTTCAAGGAAATTTTGTTGTGTCTCTTTATCCACAGCTTCTCAGGTTAAAGCATGACATTAAGACAATTAAATATAATGCTGAAAAAGTAGAAATTAAGTAAAAAAGAATTAATTAGTATTTATTTAGCTATTACAGAAAGCTGTATAGAGCTATGTGTTATATCCACAGTAGTGTTCTTAATGTAATCTTGGCTTATTATGAATTCATGAGTTTCTGGTGTAAATACATGTTGTACTGTATAAGAGCATTTCAAGCTGGCCCTACTTCAAAAAGATCTTTTTTTATGTCTGCTCTGAGAAACTCATACTAAATTAATGTAAGTTTTATTTACTGTGTGTTGAGGAGGAATATATTTAAGAGCAATAGTGTTCTTAAACTATAACTGCAAAAAATGTGAATGCTTATAAAAAATGAAATTAGGAGGGAAATCTTGTATGCTCTGATAAAAATTTGTACTTGTGCCTCAAAAGGTATCAAGGGAAGAAGACAAAGACTAGACCAAACATTGAAGAATTTTGTATTTTGATCAAAAGATGACATGAAATTGCTACCACAAGGTGTTTTTGTTCCATTATAACTGAAAATAACAATAGCTATGCCAAGATATTCCATGTAACATCAAGAATTATAGAACTTTGAAACTGAAAAAACTTAAAATGAATGATCACATGAAAACATTTATCAAACAAGAACTGGAAATGTATGAGAATTATAGCTGACAGTCTCATACATTGTGGAATGTTTTCTGCTTTTATTTTTTAAAACAGAACAAAGGACAAGAAACGTCAGTGTAAGTTGTGTAACAAAGAACAAGAGAGATGATATGTCGGTTGCACATCTTACTGAGCACCACAGATGAATAAAATGTTAGCTATCATGAAATGCACTAAAAATAAGAAACAGTGAAAAAGATTGGATCAACAACTCTCATTAGTCTTAGGATTGCTCTGTATAGTTATCACCTATTCTTGGCAGTCAAGTATAACCTGGCAGGTGGTATTGCTCAGCATAGAGGGGCGTTAAACTTCCTATTATTGAAGAATAGACAGCTTCCTTCTGAGACAAAGCATGACCAAACAGACACCAGCTGAAGGATATTGTAGAATCAATAAGGTTGGAAAAAACCTCCAAGTTCACCAAGCCTGACCTTTGAATGATTATGACCTTGTCAACTAAACCACAGCACTAAATGCCACATTCAGTTATTTCTCAAACATTTATAGGAGTTGGAACTTCTCGAAATCCCTGAGCAGCCTGTTCTAATGTTTAATCACCCTTTTAGTGCAGAAATTCACCCTAAAGTCCAACATGAAATGACCTGGCACTGTTCAAGGTTATGCCTTCTTGTCCTGTCACTGTTTGCCTGGGAGAAGAGACTGACCCTCATCTGGCTACACCCTCCTGTCAGCCAGTTGTAGAGAGCCATAAGGTCACCCATGAACATCCTTTTCTCCAGGCCAAACAACTCCAGTTCGCTCGGCTGCTTCTCATATGAATTACTCTCTTAATCCTTTCATCCACTCCATTTCCTGTCTCCTGACATGCTCCAGCACCTCAGTGTCTTTCTTGTCGTGAGGGGCCCAGAACTGGACTCAGCACTCAAGGTGTGGCCTCACCAGTGCCAAGCTCAGGGGGACAACGCCGTGTTCCTGCTGCCACACTGTTGCTGATACAGGCCAGGATGCCATCAGCCTTGGCCACCTGGGCAAAGCTGGTTCATGTTTAGCTGCTGACCAGCAACCCCGGATCCTTATCCATCAGGCAGCTTTCCAGTCACTCCTCTCCAAGCCTACAGACTTGCGGGTTGTTCTGAGCAAAGTGTAGGATTGGCAGAATTCTTATTTTTTGAACTTCACACAAAGGACCACCAATCCAGCCCACCAATTAGCCCACCAATCCAGCCTGTCCAGATCCCCTAGCAGATCCTTCCCACCTTGCAGCAGATCAACATTCTCACTCAGCATAGTAACATCTCCAAACTTACTGCAGGTGTACACAATACCCTCATCTAAATCACCAATAGATATATTAGACAGAACTAATATTACAACACTGAGCCCTGGGGATTAGTCACCTGATCAGTGACTGGCCATCAGCTGGGTGTAATTCCCTTCACCACCACCCTCTGAGCTTGGCCATCCAACCAGTTTTTAACAGAGTAGGGTTCATCTGTTCAAGCCATGAGGTGCCAGCTTCTCCAGAATGATTTTAATGATACAGGTATTATCATCCATACCATAAGATTTACTGACAGATATACACAGGTCAGTTTATCAGTCAGTAGAATACTGAAAGAATGAAATTATACAGCTCATTCTTCTCTCCCTCTCCCTCTCCTCTGTAATTACTTGACAAAACAGAAATCAGATGTACTTGTAAAGCTACTTATAAATATTTTCACATGAATAAGCTTGTGTCTTGGAAAGTCATAATATACTGTTCATAGGCTGTAAATTATAAAGATGGTTTTACATATTAATTATTTTAAAGTTTAAAAACTCCTATGAATTTGTTTTCAGGTGGAACAGCATCCAGGCAGAAGGGATTTTTGGGATGCATTCGTTCATTACGGTTGAATGGGTTGGCTCTTGATCTGGAAGAGAGAGCAAAGATAACACCAGGAGTTGAACCAGGCTGTCCTGGACATTGTAGCAGCTATGGTAACCTGTGTCACAATGGTGGAAAATGTAGAGAGAAATACAGTGGGTTCTCCTGTGACTGCACTTTCTCAGCCTATGCTGGTCCATTCTGTAAGAAAGGCAAGCATGTCTTTTAGCTTTATCAGTTATTGAAAACATAAGGATAAAACAAGGACATAGAGTCCAGATAAAGATCTTCACATTCCCTTACAGATATGTTTAAATGCTTGCAAAGTACTCAGTTTACATGATGTAGGTAAATATTCAGCTGAATTCACTCAATATCTGTAGGCTTTACTAAACATGTTTCTTTCAGAGAAAATTTCAATATATACCATTTAAGCAGGAACCATATTGTCCAAGAGGATCAGCATCTTCATGAAACTTTTTTTATTCTTTGATACTATGGTAAATCTAGGAACTATATTTTTATGGTGAAGCATTTGGATTTCTGTCTCTCAAACAGCAATCTCAAAACCAAGTCTGATTTTGGAAAACAAACCAATAAACAGAAGAACTTAAATCTACTTTTTGCTGTAAGAAGAAAGTAAGATCTTTGCAAACAGGACTGAGACCATTTTCCAAGTTTTTTGAAGTAGATCCTTGGTGAAGTTATCATACTAGTAGATGATCACTAGTCATCAAGTCTGAATTTGAAAAATGGAAGTTTATCTAGAAATTTTGATGTTTGCGTATGACTCAGATTTGCAAAAAAATCTTGCTTCCTCCATGTATTAAATGCATTCTGCAAAGTACTAAGCAGCTTATATGCCACAACTTCATGCTCCTCTAAATTGGCACAAAATATGCTCTGTCATCACTGCCATCACAAAAGGGCGGGACCCATCTGAAGACTTCAAATCTATGTTATGTTCCTGCTGTATGAAGAACAATGTTTTCCTCCTCTGCATCAGAAGAGACTAATGGTCACACTGTAATATTCAGCAGAGACAGAATAGCTTCTGTTGGTAAAAGTGTGGGATGACCTAAATATTAACTTTCAGTCAGCTTTTGTCAAATGCTGAACCAGATTACAGAAACTTCAAGAAATTTCACCTGAGTGTAAAAGCTATGATCCAAAACACTAAGACAATTGCTTTTAGCAGAAAACACCTATGAGAAATTCTAGAATTACAGAAGCCCTTTATAAGTGATGCATCCATAAGAAGAGCATAAGATAGTTTCTATTTTCCTTTTCTTTCTGCCATCTGACCAGTCTCTTCTACCACAGAGGTGTTTCAGGCCAAATCTAATCTGTATGTTAGGATTCAAATTGCTGCACCCACTTCTTTGTAGGGGCAGTATATATACAAGACAGAATATATTGTGCTTGAGGATTAGGATGATCAATAAAAAATAACCTAGAAAAAAATGCACTTCTTCATGAAACAGATATTTAAGACACACATCTAAATGAGCTTTTGCCATAGACCAGGTTGTGTCTTATATTTCTCTGTAGTTCTAAATGCTAGTTTCATTTATATTTACTTTTTGGTTTTATCACAATAGTCTAAAATACATTTTATTTTTTTCTGTGGTGTTGCAGAAGGAAAAAATAAAACAACCAAACAAACAAACAAAAAAAAGATCTCTAGTGTTATTTTGCATTATATTTAAATATTGAATTACTTTTTGTTTCAGAGATCTCTGCCTATTTTTGGACTGGTACTTCCGTGACATACAACTTTCAGGAGTACTACACATTAGCTAAAAATTCCAGTTCTCATGCTTCTTCTTTCTATGCTGACATGACACTGACCAGGGAAGCAATTACATTTGCCTTTCGGACAACACGGACACCAAGCTTGCTGCTCTATGTCAGCTCCTTCTACAAGGAGTACCTCTCAGTCATTCTCACCAGGAACGGTGAGTTTTCAGTCTGGATGCCTGGAAACACTAATAGACATCATAAATGTCAGCTTGGATTCCCTCTGATTTCTGGACCTGAATCACTAACTACATATTGTCCTGTTATTTGTTTAGATGGTATCTGTTTTTCAGCTGCATCAAGCAATTCTTTCCACATGAAAAACACTCCTCCTACTGTACTTTCAACTTTCACTACTTTTTTTTTTTTAACATGTTGTCAAAAATGTTTATTTCTGAAAATCCTTTAGAAGTTTTTTGTGTTTTAAAGATTGGAAATGAAAATTAAAATTTATCTGAACTGTGTTCTACTCATGAGGCCTATTAATTTGAGGCCGTCCTCAAACTAAATAATGAAGTAAAATACTTTTGAAAGTGCATTATCCATTTCCCAAATTAATTAGAGGTAATTTCATTAAATTGATTTCATGAGCTACTTATATATCTATAAAAATACATATACATATATACATACCTGTAAAAATACATGTAACGTTATTGATGTTTCTATTTAGGGTGAACATTATTAGTTGGATCTTTCCTTTCAATAATTTCATCTAGATCTAGGGCTTTTGGGTTTTGTTTGTTTGTTTATTTGGGTTTTTTGGGGTTTTTTTTGTGGGGGGGTTTGAATTTTAAAAAAGCCACAAAGTTAAATCTTCATGTTTATGGACAAAGACTGTTTACAGTCACAGTGGTTCTGTGCTCAAGGAAGGTTCTGTGCCTTCCTAGACATATATATGGATATGGAATAGCAGTATTATCCTCCCTGTCATGTGACATGGAGCACGTGTTGCCCATGACTGTCCTGGGTCTGACATGGGACTTGATTTCTGGAGCATGAGTAGAAAGTTGTGATTCATCTGCATCTGAGAAAGAATTTCTGACCAGGAAACTACATTGCCTCTGCATTCTCTGAGTCTTTGTGTGATTGTTTGTGTACAGATGGTATTCTGGGAGTTCACAATAAGGAATGGAAAGTGATCTAGGAGTTAGTATGCTGCATTCCATTTAATTTTCAAATAGTTAGAGGTTTACAGGGCTGGACAGGGAAAACATTATTCAAGAATTATGAGTTATATTTGATAAGCCACAATTATGAAAGCTACCAGAATGAGTCTTTCTCAACTGAATTTTTAAAAGTAATTATAAAATTTCTGCCCAAATTTTATCTCAGTAATCAAAATTGAGACAGCTTATTATTATTTTTGCCACTATATCCTGCTTCCAACGTTGCTATTACTCATTCTGTTGCTTTTAATTTCTCACTTATATCCATTTCTCATGGCTAAGTCGTTAAACAAATCAAGCATTTGTTTCCTCCTTGAAGTACACCTGTGAAGCAGTATGTGATCTGTACTGCTTATAGTGTATGTCGTGTACTACACCTTTGCTCTCTTTATCCCTGCAGGAAGTTTGCAGATTAGGTACAAGCTAGATAGCCATCAAGATCCTGATGTCTTCAGCATCAGTTTCAAAAGCATGGCTGATGGGCAGCTACAACTTGTGAAGATTAATAGAGAGGAGGAAAGGCTCTTTGTAGAGGTAATGCTGTTGGGGGGTGGCGGGGGAAGGTGGATTATCATAAAAAAGTAGACAAGCAAAATGAAGTAAATACTTGCAACAAGGCAATTACCTCCAGATAAAATGTGCCTTAATATCTCAAGTAAACAAAGCAAACTTAACACTCTCATGATGTACAGTCAAAATTAATGTTAGCAAACCTCTTTGATTTTAAATTTTTTTAATTTCAAAAGGTCAGTATCACCTCATAATTTTATATGAAAATGCAGTTAATTGTTTGATGGCTAAATTTTTAAAATCTGATAAATGTGGATGGTTTGTTTCAGGTCTTGCATTTTCATTTTCTAATTTAAATTATACACGAAACTGCAGTACAAATATATTACCACCCAGATAATGTTTGGGGGATTTTTTTGGAAATTTCATGATAAAATAGAAACATTTATTTTTTAATGGTTGATACTAGCATGTAAAAAGTCTTCTTTTTTTAAAAATTTTAAATTCAAAATACCTATGTGTTACAATTTAGTATTTTGAGGCTCTAACTTGGGTTTGTAATGGTACTTGGCTTGAAATTGTTCTAGAGGTGCCCTAAGAGGCAGAGTACTTACAATAGAACATTTGATTTTTATGAAATTAAATATTGAGTGCCTTTTTAAAATGAGAAGAAACTTTTTCATATTCTTAAACGTTTGCTATTTTTTATTCATCTTAGAGGTGAAAAAGAAGGTATGAGCCAAATCAATAAGAAAAATAAAGGCTTATTAAGTGAGTGTTTAGAATATCAGTTATAATCAGTGATCTGAGGAAGCTGATAATCTATTTCCTGATGAGTTTTTATGCTATAAATAACAAATTCTTCCCTCAGACACTCTTATTTTTAGCCTTGATCTTACCTGCTTTTTTGATAGCATTGACTGCTATCTCTTCCATTATTCTACTTTGTTCCTCACACTGTCATTCTATAGGTTAACCAGAAGGAAAGAATGAAGTTTATTCTGTCTTCAGGCACAGAATTCAATGCAATCAAGTCTCTCACACTTGGCAAGATTTTAGGTAAGTGGAACACTGCAGTGTTTTCTAAAACTGCAAGGTTTTCTGAGACATAGATCAAAATGTCATTGTGGGGCATGAAAAATAATAACACAAATGCCATTGAAAGACATTTGTTGTTGTGATTTACTTCACAATCAAGGTAGAAACTTCAGTCTTGTTAAAATACAGATATAATCACAAATAAGTGCTTCCTGAAAAAATGATCAAGTGGGTTCTATTAAAAATAATTGTACACTTCTATCTCATTTTGCAATCAAGCATTAAGAAACAGAACTTTGTTTTCTGTTCTGGAGAAAAAACAAATCTAATTGAAATAGTACACAAGGATGATATAATACTATTAATCATGTATCGTACTTGAAAAACTTCCTGTGATTAGATTTTGATGCAAACAGTGAAGAATGTGGTAATATAAGTCAAATCTTTTTTGGATATTCTTTGTCTCGTGATGATTCTTCAAAATATGTCTGTTTCTCTGCAATAATGAGCAAAATGAAATTTGCCTATCTACAATGACCATTTTTTTGATGGTCTTAAAAGAAAATAGCAATAGCCTGGACTAAAATTCTCAAAATCTTGTTATTTTCCTGCCTTTCACAATGGTAAAACCCAATGATAGAGGAAGATTTGGTGCTGGTGCAAGTTTAAAGGATGTTTCTCTTTCCTCTAAAGTAGTTTCATTCATAGAATCATAGAATGTTTTGGGTAGAAAAGGACATAAAAGGCCATCTAGTTCCAGCACCCCTGCTGTGTGCTGGAGCACCTTCCTCCAGACCAGGTCATTCAAAGCTTCATCCAGTGGCTTTGAACACTTCCCATGAGGACATTCACTGCTTCCCTACGCAATCTGTTCCAGTGTCTCTCACCCATACAGCATAGAATTTCTTCCTCATTTCCAGGTTAAATCAACAATTGTTCAGTTTAAAGCCATTCCCGTCTGTCCTATTACTACATGAACTTTTCAAATGTCGCTCTTCAGTTTTCTTGTAGCCTCCTTTAGGTACTAGAAGGCTGCTGTAAAATCGCCTTGGAGACTTCTCCAGGCTTGAACAACCCCAACTCTCTCAGTCTTTATAGGAGAGCTGCTCCAGTACTTTGATCATCTTCACGGTCCTTCTCTAGCCTTGCTCCAACAAGTCCATGCCTTTCCTGCGCTGGGGATCCCAGAACTGGATGCAGTGTTCCAGGTGGGGTCTCACCAGAGCAGATAAGAGCTGCGGAGTCACCTCCCTCCCCTGCTGGCCTCAAATGCTCTGGATGCAGCCCAGAATCATGGAATGGCCTGGATTGGAAGGGACCTTAAAGATCACCTCATTCCAACTCCCCTGTGATAGTCAGGAACACCTTCCACTAGACCAGGTTTCTCAGAGCTGCATCCAACCTGGCCCTGAACAGTCCCAGAATACAAAAGGCTTTTGGGCTGCAGGTGCACACTGCTGGCCCATGTTGTACTTCTTGTCCACCAACGCCCCCAAGTCCTCCCCAGGGCTGCCCTCAATCCATTCAGCCCTCAGTCTGTATTGATATTGGGGGGTGCCCAGATCAGGGTGCATAACTTTGCACTTGCCATTGTTGAATTTCATGAGGTTTACTTGATCCCAGTCCTCAAGCCTGTCAATGTCGCTCTAGGTGGCATTCCATCTCCCAGGTGTGTCAACTGAACCATTCAGTTTAGTGTCATCCACAGACGTGCTTCAGATGCACTCAATCCTACTCATGGTGTCATTAGAGAAGATATTGAACAGAAATGGTATCAGTGTGGACTCCAGAGGAGCATCGCCTGTCACTAGTCCCTGTTTAGACACTGAGCTGTTGCATGCAAATATTTGAGTTACGGAGTTACAATAACCTCCAGGACACTCAGCCCAATTTGTCCCAGACTGTGCTGAAGAAAACCGATGTTTCTCCCTCTTTCAAAGGAGGGTTACTATTTATTTTATAAATCTGATTCCTTTTGGCTCTGATTCCAGTGAAGTCCTATCTAGACACTGAGGAACACTTCACGAAGGCAGACGAAAAAATTAATGAGTGTTTGTTGCAGTGAAGAGGTCTAAACATAAAAGAGTTAATGAAATATGAAATCATGTATTTCTTGTACTTGAAAATGTTGTTCAGGAAAACCACAGAAGGAAGCTTGTTTTTTCTGAGAATTATCTTCAGTTGAGAAGTACTTTTCTGTGCTTTTCTGCATTTGAATATGACTCAGTTTCTTTCTTCAAATAAAACTTGGTGCAGAATCACCTGCTCCAGCTGGATCCCTGTAAGTCTATGGGACCTGTTTAAGCGAGAATACTCAAAAAGCTGGGTGATGTTGCTGCCAGCCTCTCTCAGTGGTTTTTGAGTGATGGAATCTGTACAGGTTCCGGTTGACTGGAAGCTCACTGATGTTGTCCCAGGTTTCAAGAAGGGTAGCAAAGCTCACTTTGGAAACTACTGGCCTGTCAGTCTCATTTCAGTGCCTGGTATAATTATGGAGAAGATTATTCTGGAAGGCACTGAAAAACAGCTGAAGGACAATGCAGTCATTAGTCACAGCCAGTTCCAGATCGATGAAAGTCTTGCTTATCAAACCCAATTTCCTTTTATGACAACATAACTGACCTCGTTGATCAAGGGAAGCCAGTTGATATAATCTTTTTCAGCAAGTCCTTTGAAGCTGTCTCTCACAGGGTCCTTCTGGTCAAAATGTCCAGGCCACAGCTGGATAAACACATCATGTGGTGGGTCAGCAGCTGGCTCACAGGTCAGGCACACAGGGTTACAGTGAATGGGGTGACATCATACTGGGCACCTGTCACTGATGGCATTTCACAGGGCCCCAGCATCTTCATAAATGACTTGGATGCAGCACTCAAAGGTATGGTAAGTTTGACAAAGATACTAAACTTGGAGGAACTATTGACTCCCTTGAAAACAGAAGGGCCCTGCAGAGAGGCAGCAACAAATTAGAGGGCTGGGCAGTTGCCAACTGTATAAAGTTTAACAAAGTTCCAGAATCTGTAATTGGATGTAAGGACATAATGGGGAATGAGAGGCTGGAAAGCAGCACTGCAGAAAGGAACCTGGCTGTCCTGGTCCATGACGTGTTGAACTTGTGAGTGTTTTTGACTGTCACTTTCAGTCTGTTAAATTTTACTTAAGCAGGAAAGTTGATGGTGGTGATCTTTCCTAAGCCCTTTCACTTTTATCATCAAGATTGCCTGATCCAATATAAAGCTCTACTTTATCCCAGCAATATTTACTAGTTAAGCAGTCAAGTGAAATCAAAGGATGTAAAATATTTTCTTTCCTATTATACATATATGCAGTTTAATAAATGATTCATATAGGAATTGAAAAAATAACAGAAACCACCCTCCTCTTGAGGTTTTCAATCTGACTCATATTTAGAGGTATATATTTTTATCACCGGGGGTTTGTGAAAATGTTTTCTTGCCACTACACTGTTAATCTTTTTCGTAACACATCCCATTCTAGCAGATCCTTCAATGCATAGAGGTAGATATTGAAAACAGCTGCAAAGAAAGCAGAGACAGTTTAACAGCCAATAACTTACTAATCCATCAGTGTAGGTGAGGAGACTTTTGGTTGACATCCATCTATCTAGGAGTCTATTATCACTGCAATAAGCAGAGATTAGTGAAGGAAAATGCTACTCTGCTATTTTGCAACATTCTACCTGATCACATTATCCCATTTTTTGCTGTTAACCTCAATTTTATTGAGGAATGCACTGTAAAACTTAAAATTATTATTGTAGTTATTGTAAAGATCACAAGTTCCTTTTTGGGTTCCAGGACAAGCTGGAAGTGAAAATTAATGAGGTGAAATTCCCATTTTATTTGCAAATTTATTTCCCTTATGAGTCCTCCTTTATAGCTAGTACTTCCAGAGTTTATGCTTAAATTAGAACTGTCAGAGTAAACAAACTGTTTGTTTTTCCACATCAAAAGTGGTACATTAGTGAACATTACCTGGTGAATTAACAGAGAGTTCTAACATGCACAGTACTTGTCACATGCATTCAGAAAGGCAACTTAAGAGAAAAAGTGAGAAGGCATCTTTTCTTTTTTCCTCCCTCTTTGTAGTACTAATAATGGTATCATGTTTTAAAATGTATAGTAAATCTGAACACTCACTCATTTTTAAAAATTTCACAGAAAATATCTTGATGAATTTACAGGATCTGGGGATATGAGATCTTCAGGGGTTTTGTTTTGACAGACTTGATGGTGCTGGAAGTCTATGGAGTAGTCTGTATGAGTCTACAGAATGAATGTGATCCAAAAATGTTTATTTATGAGAAGAAATCCAATAAAATGCATTTTTCTGTAATTCATTCTTCAGTGTTATATTTTTGCAGAATGAAAAACTGTTGCATTTTAATTTAAATATTTACAATAGAAACCTTTCGCTTTGGAACTGGCTATATGAATTTAAAAGCATTTCCCTCAGCAGATTAGCAACTGTCATCTGTTCAAAAAAAAGGGAGGGGGGATTTGAATGTGTCTGACTGTCTTTTCAATAAAGTCAGACAAGAAAGAGAGTCAGTGAATCTACATATGTTGCTGCAATTCAAATATACTCAGAAGAACACAGGTTAATTATTCATTTATTCGTCTGACACTTTATTTTGTACATTTGCACTATGATTAATTGTGTTCTGTTCCTTTTGATTAACAGAAAACAGCGATGTAGATGAGGAGACTATGAAGGCAAACTCTCAGGGGTTTGTTGGCTGTCTATCTTCAGTGCAGTTCAACCACATTGCTCCTTTGAAGGCTGCACTGCACCAAAGCAGCTCAGCCCCTGTCATTGTAAAAGGGCGTTTCACTGAATCCAACTGTGGAACTTTAACTGGAGCTGACTCAACATCAAGTGAAACAACCCATTCATTTGCAGGTAGCATATGGTTATCACTTGTCCTGATCTCTGAAGCAAAATCCAAATAGAATACTCATGACCTGAATCACAACTGACTTTTTATTTTTCCACGCGGGTTAACATCTTAGGAGTAGTTTGTAAATAATTCTCTTTTATATGTAATTCCTTTTCTCTAGCCTTTCTCTTTTCATCTGAATGTTTACATTTTTCTTTTTCTGTCTGCATAGTGTCATCTACACTGATGTTCTATGCATGCTTACTGACCCACACTACTGCCACTGTACCATATTGTAAATGAACTGTAACAGTGTGAGAATTTCTTAAAAAGCCACGTCTTCTATTTGTCTGTCATTTTCTTCTTTTTTTTTTTTTTCTGCTGCAGATCACTCTGGACCAGTAGATGAGGGAAAGCCCTTAGCTAATGCAATCAGAAGTGACTCTGCAATTATTGGAGGTAATAGGGACTGTAACAAACCCACAGGAAACTTTTTTTTCTAACTGTGAATCTGTCAGTGATGAATTGAGGTCAGTTTAGCTTTGTGTGCATACAGAAACAGTAAAAACTCTTCATTTTACTACCATTGGTAGGCCGATAAAAGTCAAGCATTGTTTTAACATACAATTGATCACACTGTCCTTTATTACATAAATTATTGCCGTATTTCCATATATTGAAACATTCTGCTGAAAAACATTTCAGTAAGGACAGAATTTCAACCTGCATAATAGTGGCATCTATGACTTTAAAAAGTACTTGGATTTGCTGTGAAAAAAGCATATGTTCAAGAAGGAGCCGTAATTTCTTCTTGATTTGCCAAAAAAGTTACCTTTTGCTACAAAGTCAAGTTTAAAATCCTCTTTAATAAATCTGAACAACAAAGACATTTTGTTGAGGATATGAGGTTTAACACTGCTTTAATCAATCCTCTGGCAGTCTGAGGAAATTTCATTCTGGTTTCCTGTTGGGAAGACAATGTATTCTTGAAAAGACTTTCACTTGCATTTATTTACAGCTTAAAATGCATGTTAAAATAATAATAATAATAAAAAAAGTTACTGTTGTTTGAAATACAATCTGTTCATTTTCTTCCTATTTCTTTTGGACACTTTTATCAGTTCAAATAGAACTACAAATGACCATTCATAAACTTTTTTCAAAATACTTTTTTTTATTAGGGGAATAGAGGAAGAGCCATGTAGAATTCAGTTACTTCTGAAGTGAATATGGTGATAGTCCCTTTAACTGTTTATGCCCGTCAGAACAAATAAAGCATAAAGCTTAGGGATATATGTGTGTGCTTGAAGTGCAGGACTGATAATCAGGATATACAGGTTCCATCACGGTGCCTTTCTGGATGATTGTCTTTAAGATCCATCTCATATGAATCCCATCTGAAAGATCCATCTCGTATGGATATTCGCATGAAATCTACCTGTTCTGTCTCTTAGCAGAAATGAGGAGTGCTCAAGTTAGCCTTAAGAGGGACAGTTTGGGGTTGGGGACCCTCATAACAAACTGAACTCCTTTTACCAGTATTGAAGCAATTATATGTCTCTGTCAGTTCAAATTTTCTTTCAAGGAATAGTATCTTCTCTTGTGGCAATCATCCTCTGTGAGAATTTCTGGGAGTATTTCTTCTTTTGGGAGGAGGCGAGGAAGTAAAACTTGTTTTCACTCATAAAGATGATGTTTTTGCAGTATAATTCTGTTTCAATTTGCATAGATACTTTGACAGAAAGGGCAGTGGAATGAAAAGGTCACCCCCTCTATGTTTCAGATTCTGAAAATATTTACTTTCTAAGAGTTTTTAAAGCCTCAGTAGACAGAGGAAATAGTGGAATTTAGTAGAATAAAACTGTCCAGGCTTTCATTGAAGTTAAAATTGTTTAGGTCTGTGAATGGTTGAGTTAGGATAAGAACCTGGAGTCACTTCTGTGTCTTCCATTTAATCAATGATACCGGCTGTGGTCAGTGCATGCAAAAGCATACTGCATGACCGGTGACCTTTAAGAGAGTAGCACCAGAGATACTAAAATGGGATTGTTAAGCCTAGAAGCTTCCCTGCTTGTAAAGAGATACTTATGTCTGCATAATTTTATACACACCAAATGAAAATTTTACCACTGATTTCAAGGAAGGTCAGACTTTAAAAATATGTTTTCTGAGTTTTTATATGTCTAGCTTTGTCAAAACTTGCTTTATTGTTTCAAAGATTAATATTATTTTACATAAGTGTCTGTACATAAAGATCACTATGTGCTAGATAACTTAGAGGGGATGGGGATTTTTAAGTGTGCTAACAACAAAGTAGTTTTTTAACTTCAAGCTATAATGGTTACAATCCTTTTAAGATAATAATACCAATACCTTTTTTTTGTTATTAAACACATTTGGGAATATGCACTCAATTTTTCTACTGCCTGCTTGTTTAAAAGTCAAAACAAAGCAAACTGTGCAATATTCATTAAAATTTAAGGTTAAACATCCTTAAATGAATACAACTGAGAATGGTATCAATTCAGCTACTTCAGACAAAACAGGTTTATGGAAAAGTCCTTAGAGAGAGAATCTACAGTGATTGAAATAAAAGAATGATAGTTCTAGTTAATATAAATAAAAACAAGATTTACTTATTGCGAAGTCCATTTCAGAGAAGGATGTACTGTATTAAAACCTTTATATTCCTACAATGATGCACGGCTGTTTATAGTAGAGATCAAGAAGATTGACGTGTGCTGAATTTTGGATGCTCTTTTTTTATCTGTAGTGCTAAGGGACTAGGTATTTTTATTTTTCTTGCAGTGGTGACCAAGTTGTGCAACAGACTGTCCCTTCATCTATTGTAACTGAGCCACTGCATTACAACTGTTATCCAGAATGCTTAGTGCTCTTTCCATCCCAGCAGCCTAGTCTTGTTTTCTGCCTCTTTGACAAACATGATCCATTTCCCTTCTGTTTCACATCTCCTCAAATTCCTCACCTGTCCATCCTCTGATTCATGAAGCTAAGGTCCTAAGACCATTCTGAAAGGATGAATGAGGAAGAGAGGAGATAGGCTGGCAGTCTGTAAGGTCTTGCTTATCTCTGTGAGAAGCATCTCACCTTACTGTTCCTTATCTGCAGTGGCTTGAGTTCCCAAACTAGCAGAGATCTAGGGCTTGATAGTGCAGGAGAAAAAGAAACCCTCTTATTGAAAATACTCTAAAGCCCGTAGTGATATTCCATTCAAAAATTTCCGAAATTATAATGATCTGCAAATTTTATATTATTATTATTATTATTATTATTATTATGCAAAATTTCAAAACAATCACCATGAAACTTATATTAGAGCTCTGTTTCTGATTTGAAGGCAGCTATGTCTTCTCATTTCTGAGGCTTTCCTGTAAGCCCTTCCATTACGTGATGTAGTCATTCCTTCTTTGTCCTGCTCTCTGGCTTACATGTTATTATCTGTCTGTCCTTTCTCATTACTTTTTCTCTCTTTTCTTCTTGTAGGTGTGATAGCAGTTGTCATATTCATCCTACTTTGCATCACGGCCATAGCCATACGCATTTATAAAAAGAAAGGCATATACTCAAAAAATGAGGCAAAAGGATCTGAAAATGAAGACAGTGCTGAATCTGCATTGAAAAGTGAGCTCAGCGTGCAAAACACAGCCAGTGAAAATCAAAAGGAATACTTCTTCTGATTGTCATTAATGATTTCATCTAATATAATAATGTGACAGTCTAACTTTCTTGCTAAGCCAGGGGGCTCTCAGTGGACAGAAAAAGTTCTTGCACACTATTCTAAATGCAATGGATTTGAGACTTATTATATTCGATATGTTCAGTCTCAGTGATTGCTGTAGCAGGCCTCTTTAAATTACATGCATTCCTTAGCTATTATACCGTAAATGCATTTTATGTAACAGTGAATTAGATATTGTAACCAATTTCATTGTTGGTAGTTTCCGACTGTTCTAATGTGACCTTCTACAAATGAAGTTTAATGTACACACTGAATATGATTTTTGAATGGGAAAATTGTTACGAATTTATTCCTATACTTTTCTTTAAAATTTGATTGATGACTTTTTGTTCAAGGTGAAAGGTAGATTCTAATACTTTGTGTTACTAAAGAAATTCTGCTGTGCTGCATTATGGTGATCCGTCTTACTTCCTCAAACTGAAAATGCCTTTTGAGCTGCTGTTGGCTTTTGTCAACATCTGCTTTTGAGCCATGGCATTTGATGTCCAGAACAAATTGTATTTATTTCCCCTGGGATGTGACTGATGTCTTCATTATCCCTTCCTTTTGGCGGGCTTAGCAGAACTGAAGAGTGTACAGTGGGCTGAAATATTTTAAAATCTCTTTTGCAGTAGATTTTCACTTAAGGTCAGGTGATGGCACTAAGAGACTCATGTGCATTCTGGGCATTTTGACTAAAACTAGGGGACAAAAGGCAAATCCTTTGCTTGGAAAGATCAAGTAAAAGACTAACAATAGTTTATTTATCAAGAGTGAAAACACCAAAAGATGATCAAGGTTACTGTCCCTGGAAATTAGCGATGATGCTTCTGTCAAGAAGTAATGCTCAGTGCGCTATCTGAGATGTATTCTCTGGAACTCTTGTATCTATGATTTGTCCAGACCTCAAGACTAATTTTTTCTAAGTTATAAAATTATACAGTGCATGAACATGAACTACATGGACAATACTACATGAACACTTCCGTTCTGCACTCCTAATAGTACCTACTATACCTCTGTGAGATAAGGTCTGATTACACCACTCAAAATTAAACAGGTGCTTACTATGCTGACAGAGTAAATGAAAGCTATCTATGTTGTACAAACAAATTGTTAGATATGAAGGCTAGGTTTAAATTGTGTAAAAAGAAGATTGTAGGGTCACTTTAGACACCATAGGGTATCTGAAATACCTGTGTGGCCTGAAGTGAATGTCGTAGATACTGCAGAAGGTAAATGTCTTTTGGAAGAGGAATACAGGAATGGGTAGAAGGCATCATAAATGGCATTAGATGACAATATTTAGGTAATTGACCCACACAAAGCATTTTTTGGTTTTCCCCAGTCAGATGACTGGGTGTCTAGAGCTTTGATGTGAGAAAACAAACAGGATTTTTGTGACCTTGCAGACTTGAGTCTGAAATTTAAGTATCTTCCAGAAGTGATTTATATCTATTCCCACTGAAAGCAATGAGAACAGTCATTGTTTTTCTATTCGAAAAATCAAAGCTGATTATGAAGTGAAGTTTAGAAAATGTTTATCATAGGTGCCCAACAACATTATAAAGACATGGAAAACTGACATGGTATGCCAAAACCTTTAGTACATAGTTTTTTTACATAAATGGTAATTGTAAATATAAATATCCAGCAGATATTTTTGTTTAAAACTTATTTTCTTTCATCAGTCTTTACTTTCTATTTTCAGAATTCTGTCATTCCTTTCTACTTCCTGCTATACAGATTTACTTAATTTTTAGGGAAAAAATAATTTCTTTTTTTGGGGGTGCCTGGGTGCTCTGCAATCATAAATTGTTTAGATTAACATGTAGTGCTTTTTTTTTTTTTTTTCATATTTTTCAGTTCTGTTTGCATCTCTGATAGATTAACAGGCTGAGGATGCAGGACCAAGAACTGTATCCATGTTGTGGGTTTGATACAGTTTACTTCATGACAAGAGGTCACCTTTAGGGAGGTCAGAGTACTGGACTATTCCCAATAAGTGACAAAGATATCCTGCTTGTGGATGGGGAGTGGTGGAGGTGAAAGCCTAACATGAATCATGACAAGAAGACTTTGAATTATTAAGTTTACTGCTTTGAACCTTCTCATCTACCTATTCTGAAATGAAAATTATGATTCCCTTTTGAGGCTGTGACCTCCATTTTTTATTGTGGGATGTAGTAACAAAGTGGGACAAAACCTACAAGACGATGATTATAGTACACCAAAGGAGATATTCTGATTGAATGCTTAAAAATAAAAGACAGATTGTCTTTTATTTTAACTCTCATATGAGAGTTGCTCATATAAACCTAGTAAAACCTAAAGTTTACCCACAACAGGACAAGTTGGAAGAATGTAAACTTGACTTTTCAATCACTTGCTCTTAGTTTTATTGCCTCGTAAAGTTTTATTGTGTGTCTTCATGGAGAGAAAGTTCTCTTTCCTTACTTTGTTTTGTTCCAAATTAATATTTTCTTTCCCTATCCTCAGAATTTTTAAAAGGATCAGGAAAGGAAAAGCTTAGTAAAATCCCTATTTCACAGACTAGCTAAAAAGGTGGAGAAGGATAAATATGCCTGTATGAGTGGCACACTATTTCATTCAAAGTCTTCTTTTAAGGCATTTTATTTTGTGAGGGATTCTAAGGGGGAAAAGATATATGGATTTTGTTGAATGAACATCTGTAGATTTGTAGAATAAATCAGTTGCGTCTCCCTGAAGATGCAAATGCCCATTTTCATCTGTAGGAACAGTGATCATATGTTTGTCACCTTAATCTAAAATATACATGTTTGAAATCAATGAAGCAGCATTTTTCATTACTTGCTGCATTTCTATGGGGATAAAAAAAATGGTGGCACCGAAGTGCGCTAAAACATCATACAACATTGTGCTGTCCCTTTTTTGATTCTCTATTCCATTGTGTGACTTTTCACCTCACTGTTAATAAAGACTTTTTAAAATAAAGTGAGGAAAATATTTTTTAAAAGAATTTGTATTAAAAAGTTTAAAACTGACAACAATATACTGATTTTTTTTTCAACAGTAAATATATGTAGAAGTGCACATAATATATTGGTGAGTGTGGTTATTTATATATATTTTTGAGCATTAATGCAACAAATTTGCTATGCATTGACACATTTTCCATGGCAAATATATTTTTTCTTAAGTACATTAGAAAATAAATAGCAGCACGTGTGCTGGTACATTTTTAAAGCTTTGTGTGGGCTCTAGCTACAAAGGGCTTATATTATTTATGTACTCAACATTTAGTGTATAAATATGATTTAGTTAGGTTTTGGGAAAACATTTTCCAATACATCCAGTGTTGTGTAAATGAAGGATATGTTATAAACCAAGTGCACAACTTAACATGAAATGTAGTCACAGTCAAAATAAATTTACAATATTGTTATTCATGGAAGCGATGTACAAGGAAAAAGGCATCTAAAAGACAAAATTCCTTTAGGGAATCATCTGCATAAATTCAGAACATACAACTATTGCAAGTTAGTAGAGGATTGATCAGAAAATATCCTTTTGAAATAAAATTAATTACCTTTAAAAGTAATTGTAGTCATTTACACTCAAGACAGAGATATAGTTGCATAAGCTTTGTGATGCTACAGGAAAAGAATGTTCTTTGTAATGGAAAAAATATTTCCAGAGTCAAAAAACCTGATTCTGAAAAAGCTTGTGCCCTAGTCTCTGAGTGCAATGCACATTCTCTGGAGTAAATATGCAAAAACATGACATAATTTTTTGCAGATTAAGGACCTAATTCTGCAGCCAAAAGCATGGCAATTTCTTAGTGTTTCTGATCATTTAATGAGATTGAATTATCAAGAAGGAGGAAAAATAAAAAAATCTTACAGAAACTAAAGCTGACTGAAAAGATACATGTGTAAAGGTATGGAAGTAGTTTCAGTGTTGGGTTCTTTTTAAGTGCACGCAACAACATGCTTAAAAGAATATAGAACAGAAAGATGTTCCGTTTAAACTTCCTCTTTTTAGAACCTCTTCCTGGGGCCTTTTGGTGGTGGTGGTAAGGAAAGAAGGGTTTAATGAGTTTGAGTACAGAAATTCTGAAGCTGCTAATTTGAGAAACAGAAACAAAACCACAAAGGTGTTCATAAACTGTGCTTTGCTAAGAAATCATACACATCTTTATTTGTGAAGGACTGTCCGAAAAGTAATTTTTGACAAAAACTGGCACTGTTCTTTGGATACATTCCCCAAACCTCCTAATCTTTGCTCTTCCCATATCTAAGAAAAGAATCAGACATCACAATATCATCACAAAGACAGATGCCCTTATGTTAGACACTGATGTAAAGTTCTTACTTAAATTCATATGAATTTCTGATGTATGATGAAATGTTGATGTTTCTAACATTTTGTATGAATAACACTGAATAAATCATTCCTAAGACCCTCATTAAATAGAATAGTAAATCCATAGTAAAAATCAACTTCAGCCTATGAGGAAACTTGTATGTACACACGTGCACACACACATGCATGTAGATGAGCTGTGAAGTCAGTGCTAAGATTCTTTATCATTTTCTTTGTATTATGTCAAATATTGAAAAAACATCCAGAGTTCAGAACCATCCTCCCCACACTGACTGTGTTTGGAGATATTCAAACCAGTTCAAGAAATAGTTGAGATTTTCAAGGTTTTTTCAAGGGGGCAAAAAATAAGACCTTGAAGTCTCCTCCAGGACTGTAAGAGATAGACAATGAGACTGCTGATAGAAAAGCTTGCAACATCCCTCACACACAGGCAGGGCTTTTTTTTTTCTTTTTAAATTGTTTTCTAGTTACATCTAAGGCTTGAGAAATCATTTGACTGATATCAAAATAAATTTCATACACACATTCATAAATCACTACATTGAACATCATATCTGAGCTACTGTGTACTACGTGTCCTAAAAAAGCTCTAATTCATTAGCAATCTGTTACCCAGTTAGTATGTCCTTTGCCAAGTCAATGGAAGTGTACTTCTCCCAGTCAGTCACCTGATTTTATGTAGCACCAGGGCTCATACCTTTGCATTAGGTGAGACAGCGGACATCAAAAAAAGATTCCTAAACCTTTAGAAGAGAAAAAGATACTCAAAATCCTTCTGAAGTCCAAGAAAATAGAAGAAATTGTCAATGAGTTGGACCAGATTTCATCACTGTGAATTTGTCATCAGGAATCTAGTGATAACAGCATAAAAAGAAATATTAAAATAATATTTATATTCTTCTACCAACCAATACCAAATAGGGCTGGGTAATCTTTGTATGTTATACTTCTTAGTACAGCACAGTGTTTTTGTCTTTAACATACTGATATGTGCAAGAACTTAATTCAAGTACAATGCAATGTTTTTGGAGTCTGTGAACTGATGGTTTACTTTTCTCAAAAGCAATAGTGCCTTGCAAGCAATTTATAAGGCCAATGTTCATTTATCTACAAAGCAGCCATCATAAAGTCTGGATGAAAAACAAATCTGGGAATCTGCAAGACATCCCTCACTACATATTATAAATTCAGTGATGCATACCTGCCTATAAACTATTTAAGTAATTAACAGAATTTCAGCAGACTTCTTTACAGTTTGTGGACTGAACTCTGAGCCAAGAATATCTATCCCACCCTTAGATGTATGGCCTTGAAAAAAGCCATTAATCTTAACACTCCATTTATACAATGCAAAGAATGTATTGAAGTTTTGACTAGTTTGCTTTATTAATATTTTTGAAGACCATAGGAGATGAAAGCTTTTATGTAAATAGCATGATAATAGAAATGAGATCCTATCTTTTATTTAGCAAAAAATGATATGACAACTAATATTCATTATTTGTATTTGTTTAAATGCATTTATTTCAGGAGATGGTCCTGTTTCTTTCAGTTACAAATAATAGTATTTTCCTGTTCTTTTTTCCATAGAGTAACTTTTCTTTTCCATAGAGTATTCATTTCCATGAATAAATAGTAGAAAAACAGACCTTGGACTACTTTGTGCAATATAGATTTGATTGCATGTCTTCTTATATCAGAAAAATAGAGTCCAGAACATTTTCATCTAAATAGATGGGAGATAGTTAAAATAAACAAGACAGGTATCATACAGATAAACACAAAACAGGAATTGCAACAACAACATTCTTACAAAATGTACAACATTCTTACAAAATGTTTCCTGCTAATTTCTTAGTTCAAATGGAGTATCATGCCTAGATGTTTTAATGTTCTTAGTAGCTTCAACAGCTTCAATAATCTCATTTTCTGCTATTTTTTTTAGTTACTATGGAGTCATGCTTCTAGCCATGAGTAACTGCTAGGCATGCCATATTTTATTTTCTAGATGACAGGATACAAAATGTACTGTTTTCTAATACCTTTAAGTCTACTGCACATAGAAACACTCCTTATCAAGATAAAATAACATTGTGTATTCTATATGAAGCATCAAATCTAAAAGTAAACATATACTGATGTGGGTTTTCGTTCTTTTGTGTTTTTTGAGGGGTTTTTTTTGTTGTTGGTTACCCACCCCATCCAAACACCCTCACAATAAAGAGAAAAGGCTTTGCTACTTTTAGCTAAATCCCACCCTGTTTGTGAATAAATTATTTCAAAACGGTCCTATAGGATGTTAATATTTAATTCAAAAACTGTAGTCTTGGTAAGAAAACATTCATAATATTTCAGTGTTTCAGTATAGATAAATCCAAGATTTATCCTCCCTAATTTTTAATTAAAAGTATTATTAAACATTCTTCATGTGGTGTAATTTTTTTTTTTCACTGCTGCACTCAATGACACTAGAAATAGAGGTTTGAATCTCACAAATGGTAACCATTCAGCCATGGTCCTCTCACTATGGCAGTTCAAAAGCTTTACCTGTGAAATGGTTTGGTATTTACAGGTAGGAGCAGGAAATACTTTTCCAGTTATGGTGTTAAAAAAACATAAAGGATCTTCTTCTTGCACAGCAAATACACACCATGAACTTAAAATTCAACTGGATCATTTAGTGTCATGATGTATAGATCAGCAACTCACACTTAAGCTGTTGGTGTTGTGTTGCTATGATTTTTCTGCTTTGATGTTCAAATTCAAAATATATGCATCTGATTTAAAGTATTTTTTCAATTTTTTGTCATAAGCATAAAGGTAAATCGTACTGGAAATTAGCAATTAAATCTGGAATAGGATTTTTAAATTGTTTCATATATTCCTTTATGTGACACATTTATAAAGTTCATTTCTCTTTAGAGAGTATACTCTGAGTTATATATGATTTATTCCCAGAAGTCATAATAGGAATAAAAGGACAAAATTCATAGAAGAGAAGAATATAAAACAGGAATCTGTTGATAAAAAATTTTATAAAGCCCTGAAAGTTTGCTTATATGATATTCTTGTACAGATATTTTCCAATTCATATGAAGTGCTTATTTGAGACCATGTCATCAAGTATATCAACTTTGAATTATTTATTTTATAAAAACAAACTAACAAATTTTAGTTTCAAGCTGATATTTAGATGTCTGTTTGCCTCAGTAAAGTACTTCAATATGTAAATTCAGCACAGCATGAAACGCTTATTATGTACATTCTCTCTATATCTGGTACATTCTCCCTGAAAAATAATAATAATTAACAGCCCCCTGAAACAGGAAGATCTTTGAGTGTCTAGAGTTTCCTTCACAGTATTATTTTATGATTACAAGCAAATCTGTTTAGTTAGAAACTAATTAGAAAAGCATTAGTAAATGCTTGTTATTCAGTATTCTGGAATGGTTAAGTGCTACATTTGAGAAAATAAATGCTTTTTAATTGAGTCAAATAATCCATATTATGGCAGGAAGGCTGCCCTTGTACAGTACCTGCCTGCCCACTCTGACACTTACTAGTCATTAAGAGTCATTTCATCACCACCAAATTCACCTTAGGGTTCTATGGTATAGTGTAATATACTTAAAAAATAAAAATGCTTCCAGCAAATATGTCTTACTGTTTCACACTGGCCTTTTTTAAATTCATCTAGGAATTTCCTTCTGTTTTGCTCGTAATCATGTATCTAGTGGAGAACCTATAGCTGTAATTACATAAAAAGTAGCTGCAATGGAGATTGCTTCTCCATAAGGTGTCTGTTTTACCATGAGATAGCTCACAAAAGGTGTCTGCACTGCCAGCTCACGTCTGTGTTGTTTCCATCTTACTGAATTGTGTCTCTCCAAACTGTGTTTCAGTGCTCCTGAGATGAATTCATGGGAAAAGCTCCTGTCACCAGTCTTTGGTGCTAAGGTCTCTCAAGGACAGTGTGATCCATTCTGGCTGACCAAATATCATCAGCCATGTAGCTCTTCTCTGCAGTTCTAGGGCCAGCAGGAATCTGCGAGGAAGCACGCATGCTTGTGTTTCTACAGACACTGTGCTGCAGGGCCACCTGCTGCACACACACACAGGGACATACCTCACCTGGAAACTTTTCTTACTCCACGCTCAGTAAAAAGAATAAGAGGGTCAAGGGTGGCTAGTTTGGCTCAGACCTGAGAAAGGAGACACACAACCTGACAAGCTGGTCTGTCCAGGGAGCCAAAGAGGATGGTGCAAAGGAGGAAAAGGAGCTGATGATTTCTCCTCTTGTTAGCAGGAAAAAAAAAAAAAAAAAAAAAAAACAAAAACCACAGCAATATGAAGGTATTTCTAGAAACAATTAAAATTTAGGACCCCCATAGCTCAGCTGAACACAGTTCTTACCCTGTCTAGTTGCAATGTCAGAGAAATGATGCAGTACAGTCTCTCCAGGGCATGTGACTTATTAATAACAGTGCATTTGGAAGGAAGTTATAGTTTAAAAATTGCTTAAATAATACCAGCCTCAAATTTCCAGCATCACATAGTACTATCTAAGAAATCCATGCATAATGCTCTTTGTTCGTTGGGCTAGGTAAACAAACTTACACCATGCTACTTACCTCCTGCTGAAAACTGAGATACCTTACTCAAAACCATTTTCTCTTGCTCCAGAAGACAAAATTCAGACAATATCTGGCAGAGACAGCAATATTAGGCAAAATAGGACATTATAATGCCTTAAGAACATGTGGCAGAAGTCAGACCTCCTCCCTCAGTCAGGATAAGCAAGATCCTCAAAAACATTTGTGTTGATTTGGGGGGCAGCTGCCTGTTCAGTGCTCTGAAAAAAATTACAAAACTTCCAGCTCACAGGATCATAGAATGGAAGGAAGCTCTAGGGTTCATCTGATCCAATTTCCCTACTCAAGCAGGGCCACCTGTAAGAAGTTGCTTGTAACCATGACAAGATTGCTTTTAAAAGTAGCTAAAGATGGAGACTTCACAACCTCTTTCAGTAATGTCTGTCAGTGATAAGTCACCCTCAAGGTAAAAAAGTGCTTCCTGATGTTCAGGAAGAGTGTCCAGTACATCTGTTTATGCCCACTGTCTCTTGTCCTGTCACTGGGAAGGAATGCAAAGAGCCTTCTTTACACCTGTCCTTTAGTCATTTATGTACCTGAGTATTCTCCTTGCCAGGCTGAACAGTCCCATTTCTCTTGGTCTTCCTTCATGGGAGAGACCACCAATGCCTTAATAATCTTTGTGGCCCTTTCCTGTCTCTCTAGTGCTGAGGAGAGGAGGATCAGCTATCTCAACCTGCTGTCAGTGCTTTGTTTATTGCAGCCAGGATACCACTGGGCTTCCCTGCAGCGAGGATACATTGCTGATTTATGTTCAACCTTGTTCCACCAGGACTCCCAGGTAATTTCTCAAAAGCTACTTTCCAGATGGATGACCACAGCATATACTGGGACATGGGCCTATTTCTCTCCACAAATGGAGTTTGTATCTATAAACTGATCACATTGATTGGATGTTCTCAAAAGCACACTACTGACATTATAAACACTATTAATCAGCCAGATTTCTTCATTAATACGTCTTTACTTTTACTCAAAATGACAACACTTAAGTTATTGTAATCAAAGCTTATATAAATATCTAACTAGACTATGTAAAAAGAGAGTGTTCCAGCAAATGCTATAAAAAGAGATTCAGCAATCATTGTGTTTTTGCAGTTGTCTGTATGCTGTGTGTGTGTGAGTGTGTGTGAAGATCAATAGAAGGGTGAACAATAATGTTTTTATTCTGACTGTGATCACATCTCTCGCTTTTTATTTTATTTGGAGTGGGAACTTCCTGGTACTAGAAATGATGTGGCTCCATGAGGTGTAGGGAACAGCATTAGTCAAATGGCCATTAGCTCTTTTCTTTATGTAAGTTCTAGATGTCAGATTCTCCTTAAATGGTGGCTAATAAAATAGAATTATGGCAATGACAAATCAAAGCATATCACATAGTATTGGGTTTTTTCAGTGTAAATTATAGAAATGTTCATCTTGCCCTAAGCTCTTCATTGAATTAGTTTGTGAATACATTTTGTATATCAAATTTTATGACATTGTTTCAACATATTGTAAAATTATATATTCTACAATAAAAGAAAAAGTTACTTAAAAATTAAGAGAAAGCCCTGTTGAAAATAATTAGGGCAATATGTGATAATAGACTGTCAAATGTCTACATGTCTTTAGGATACGCTCAGTAATAGAAAGCAAAACAACAAAAACCTTAACAAGTTGGAACACTAAAAAGTTTCAAGATTCTTTCTTTTTTTTTTTGTAATTATTGAAAACTTTCAGTCACAACATTTCTTTTAAACAACTCCCACTGGAGAAATACAAACTGTCTGGTACAGTGTAAATAGCTTGCAGTTGATATACATGCAGAGCTTAAGAGATTAGTGTATCTGGTGGCTTAGCAATTTTAACTGTGCATTTCCCTAGACGGTGTATTCCTTATTTAGTACATCATTCTTCCTGGATTTTTATTGTTTGGGTTTGTTTTTTGTTGTTGTTGTTTTATTGCCTATAATCTGGCTGAAAATTCAAAGTGTCAAAATTATTATTTTTATCTTAGAGGTGTCAAGTGATTTTAACTTAAACAATGATCCTGTTGCAGTAATGGAAAAATACACACACGTGCAGACATACTGTATGAAATGGAGAGAGTTTTGAACTGTATCTACTCAATGACAGAAATAGGCAAAGAAAATTAACTGACCAAAACAAAGGAAAACTGATGGAGCTAGAAGTTGATCCCATTATTTCATTTCTTCTCTTCAAACATCAGTTCAATTTGCCTCCACACAGAACATCTCTTTACTAAATTTGCCTTTTATATGAATAATCTCCTGTAATTCAATAAATTGGAGGTGTAATTGCTTTGCATCTCCTCCAATATGATATTTTCAAATATAAAGTAAAAAAAAAAAAAAAAGAAAAAACCTACGCCTTTATTTTATAGCTGGTTCTAATTAAAATTCTGCTAACATTTTTTTGAATTGTCAAATTACAAGACTATCTTTAGCCACAGTTCTTTAAACAGCAGGAAATAGTATTAAAAATATATTTTTGTGCTGTCTGTGTGTATTTATCTATGTTTCTCACTTTCTGTAAAAGCTGTGAGTCATTTGTCAGTGAACTGGATTCTTGGACAACTATGTATACCCAAGAAACATTGAAAGGGATTTATGAAAGCTTAGGCTTGTAATGAAAGCACTTCATATGGAATAATTACACCCGTGGCCTACTCTTCAATATTTAGGAGAATGAGGTCTAACTCATATATTTCACTTTTAATTAAGTATTTTTTTTCCTGAAATGCACTAGAATAATAATTCTGAGATATACAGTTTTTATGTCTTCTGTAGGAATGAAAGATAAAACCATCAAGGAACCATCAATGGCAAAACTGTTTTTGCTAGGGTGCTGATATCAGTTGTTCTTGACTTTTTAATGCAGACCATAGACATTGTTTCACCCTGTGGTTTTGTTTTTAGATATATATTTCTAAAAGTGATTTTAAAAAATACTGTAACAATCATTTCTAAGTTCATTGTACACTTGCATATTACATGAATTGTATCTGTTAAGCAAACCATTCTGGACAATTTATTAAATGGGCAAGAAATTTACATTTTTCAGATACTGCACAGCTAGGTTAGCTCTCCTGCATTCTATAATAATGGTTTTCTTTTCCTAATGTAGCTGTCAGGCAATTACTGCCCTGTGGAGCTGACCTTGCCTGTGGGCATGTTCTGAGACCTGCTGGCAATTCTCTTTGGAAGTGTTCCCAGATGAAAGCACTGGTGAAGGCAAACTGAAGCCTTATTCAGTGTCATCCCCAGCAAAGCCAGACAGGGAAGCCAATTCAGAATGCCAGGCTCAAGCCCTCAGCACCTTGCCTTTTTATTTCAAAAGTTTTTCTGGCCATCTGCACAATCACGGCAAGAGAAGGAAAGCTAAAACAGCTCAGATGGATTCTTCCTATTCAAGGTAGTGAATAAATAACCAGGAGCAGTGAAAATACAGGAAGTTTTTATATACAGGTAAAGCAGACATATATAGTAAAAGGTGGATATATATATCATTTATATATATATATATATAGTGAAAGGTGGACAATTAAATTGACAATTATTCCTAGTTAAGATCTAACATATGTTTATTGCCTCGTGTATTTGTCTTGCCTTTTTAGCTTTATTATTTTAAATTATCTAAATTTGGTTTTTTTTTTCTGAATATTTATTCTTAGAGTGATTTCAGAGTTCTTTGTTTGAATGAAATTTCTAAGCCCTAAGATAAACTGAGGATTTAGCAAAATGCATAGGGCACCTCGACACTTTCAGTTCTTGAATTACAGAAATACCTCTAGCTATGGAAAATAATTCCACATAAACATTAGATTAGTAATTTTTCCACTGAAGAAAATGTAAGACAGTCATTGCAAAATGAAATGTGTTCTTTCACAACAGTTTTCAATGGTTGTGGAAGGATAATACCATGGGGCTTTTTAGTAGGTAAAGAGATAAAGAGATTAGCAAAGATTTCAATCAATGTTGAAGACATCATTTTAATATTCTAGTTAAAAAAAATGAATTAAAAAAAATTTGGATGTATGAATGACTATAATTAGGTAAGTTTAACTCATGAGAGTGTCACTTTTTTCTTCTCTTCACAGCTTTCTATTTATTGTTGCTTCAAATGGACTGTGAGGTTTTCTATTTCCCAGAAACAGCAGGCTTGAAAGGAAATAAAGAGCCTGAAGTGAGGAAAATTTGAAATAAAAGCAAAAATACTTTTTAGGTAATTGTGTTTTTTTCCTTGGACAGAGCTGAAAAAATTTTCTTCGCCTCTCTATCAGTTCATTATATTCACTAAAGTGTTATTCAATTCTAAACCAACAAAAGTAATGAGAGTCAAATTGATGGCATTTAGAGAGCTAAGGTGTACAGAAATCTAGCAATGAAAAAAGTCTGGAAACCTCTTTTATTTATAATCTTATGTGAAATATGTGTGCATTTTCTAATCTGAAGTGAAACCACTTGACAGCAAGCAAGAGCAAATAGGATTGAGTTAAAATGTGCCTTCAGCTTCAGGAAAAGAGAAGGCACATTTTCACGGTATAAAGTTCTCCTTAGATCATGTACAAATACTATATGTATGTATTTAAACTTCTGAATTTCATAAACTAGACATCAATAGTTCAAAAAGTGAATTTCTTTGCTAAATAAACCACTTAAGAGATGATAATGACAGACAACCTATCAGCCTATAAGAAGTACATATAAAAAGAGTTTTAGACTAAGATTTTTGCGGCATGGGAATCTTCTCTGTGGATTAAAATGAAGTTATCAGAAGTTTATGCATCCACATTTTAAAAAATCAGCTAAAAAAACTGATTTGGAATCAAATTACTGAAGCAGATGTAGTGACTCTTACTGCAGTTCTAGCACTGAGTACGAGGATGAAGCCTCAAGAACCCTTTTCCAGGATCTGAGGCCTGTCTCAGTGCTTCTACTTCTGTGAAATTAAATGGACTCCTTTGGTGGCAGGTAACTGGTGTATGGGGTAGAAAAGAGGGAGAGGTGGTCAGGTGGCTGCTGCCATTATTTATTATGCCCACTGAAGCTGTGGATCAGTCTTCCCTACATTTAATGCACATTTAATGTGGTACTAAAAAATGAAACATTGTTTGGTGGAAATTCAGGCACATGCGCAAAATAATCTGTGCTGCACCAGAAAAAGTGAAAGTAAATTTTGTAGTTTCTGATTCAGTATAGACGCAGTCGAAGAAGTTATTTTGAGGATTTTTAAGGAAAAGTTAATGTAAGAGATTCTACAAATGGTACTTACATTAGAGAGAGAGTGGAATAAAAATCTAATAGCTTCCTAGGTCTATCTAAAGAAGGTTGAGTTCGTATCTTTGAGAAAAACTTGAAAATTATAAAAAGCATGAAGTTGTCTGTCTTTAGGATTTAATTGCCAATGTTTCTTCATGACTTTGGCAACACAGAGATCCAGAAATTTTATATATATTATAAATATATATGCTATGTAAAACAACTCAAGTCACCTTGTTTCTTGCCTCTGCTCTGGTTTTTTTTGCCTCACTTTCACTACATCAAAGGCAATGTACTTCCAGTTTCATCACTGAAAAGTATTTTGTTATTACAGCAGGCATATTGATTTGTAATTTTCTATCACTTAAAAAGGAAACCCGTCCTTGCCTCACACTCACCCGCCCAAAAAGAGGGCTTTTTTGAAAAATATATTCCTTCCCTGCAGCACTTGGTGTGAGTTCTAATGGAATTTCAAGTTTCTTAATACTATTAGGATTCTTATCTATTTCTTATACAGAATGAAACTGTAGAAAACAGCTTGTGAGATTAGGTTGGAAAAAGCCTACATGTAAAAACAGAAAGTGACTGTTCTGTGAAGCCGTATCAACAAACTGGTACTATGTGTAGCACATAAACATAAAAAAATTATAGTAGGGACAATGATTATGATAGTTAATTTTCATTTAGAATTGGTTTATTGCAGCAAGAGCTAGAAAACAGTCAAGGTAAAACTATGGCAACATAGTCTGTAGGGCTTCTTTTGTTAGCAGTGCAGCATGTGCTGCAAGCATTCTCATAAATAATGGCACCGAAAATGTGTTTTTCTCAGTACTGTTTCTCAGATTTCAAATATACAGGAGCAAAAGCCAAAGTAGCATGTCATGGTGCAAGACAAGAGGGAGATGATAAAGGTAGGAGTTCAGCTTACTGTTTCACTTGCTTGCAGTCAGAACCTTTTCCCTGTTATCAGAAGTGTCGTTCACTGCCCCAGAGCAGACCTTGTAAGTAAAGACAGAGGTCACTGGGCTGCCTGCAGGGAGGAAAAAATAATCTAAAAATAAAGCTAGCCTTTCAGACACTGCTACTTCCTAGTGGAGGTATTTTAATGTTACATGTAGGATGAATGTCTCCCAAAATTTCCACTTCTACTAATTTTATCTTGCTCTACTTGCAAAATCCGAGGGATGCTTTGAAAACTCATCCTTCATTATGTTGAAAGATAATGTTTAATAATAAAGTAGACCTTGCAAATTTCATTGCTGATGTGAATTTTGAAGATAAGCGCTGAGATTTTTTTTATAGCCAAGTAAGAATGGATTTGTCTTGTGATGCTACAAATAAACAGTCCAGCACACAGACTAAGTCTACTGGGGTCCAGAATAAAACGTGTAACATTTTATGAACAGGTAAAGAACACACCTGAGAAGATGTGCTTGCAAGTCAGTGTGTCCTTGTCTCTAACCTTTCTACGTTTGCTAGAGAAAAAATACATTAATAAAGAATACTGGGGTGGATATACTGTATGTTAATTCTGAGTCAAAGTTCATGCTATGAACACATAGTGGCAAATGTGCAAGTATTCCAGTCAAAATTAATCAGATTTAGGATTAGTTTGTTTCCAGTTTCATGGTGTATAGTTTACAAACCTCTCAGGCAGTAGTGAAAAAATATACCTTGCTGAGCTGCTATGGGTCAAAAGAAAAAATAGATTATGATGCTTAATACCTTAAGAAGAGATACTAATATTAAAAATCCCTTTCTCAGCAAACCTGAATAATAAACAAATGTCCCTTGCAAGCAGCAGTATTGTTATTCCCTGGCTCCATACTCCAGACATATTTCCTGGATCACCCTAATCTTTGGTGCAAAACCTGAAAGAAAGATATCCAGAATTCATTTTAAACAAGGACTCACAGTCACCCTATACAGTACATTTAAAAGTCCTTCTAGTTTGCAGCTGAGAATCTGGAAATACAAAGGCTTCATTTGTCTATAGAGGATACATTTTGCTATTTCTATATTATTTAAAGAGGAGATACTGTAAAATCTTAAGGGAGAGCTAGAAGTCAAAGGACAAGCAACTTTATTCTTGATAGATAGTATGTAGCAACTTAAATGTAAACTGGAAAGAAAATATTTTTGTTCATGATTTGCTTCTCATTTGCAAAACCATTCCTATGGTGAAGTCAGGGAACAAAACAATAGATATAAAAAATGGAGAAGAAAATATGAGTTTGAATATATAAAACTTAAAAGGAGTAAGAATACAGCTTGGCACCCACTCCATCCCAATTGCAAATATTTCTTGTTCCATTCCCACAGATGAGATATTTTCCGGGTCGAACAAAGAAGACCCTATTATTGGCCAAGGTTAATTCATTCAATTTTCTTGCAAATAAATTTAGACACATAGCTTGAGTCAGCTCTGGGCAACAGAAAGTAACCTGAGCTAAGTGATGTAATCAGCATTACTGGAGGTTGCCATTCCTTCTTCCCTAATCTTCCTCAGATATTTGAAAGTGTCTTTCAGTATTCAACAAAATGCTACATATTTACAGCAAAATATTGTATAATCTACTATATATTACACATATTACATACATTATATATATATATATACACACAATGCATAGTAATGTTATGTTATATAGTATATTGTGCATATTATATATTGTGGCATTGTAGTAGACAGTACTGCAATATTTTCCTTAAAGCACCAATAAATTATTTCTATTGCTATTATCACAAGAAGAATTGACATTTCATACTGAAGGAAAACATGCAGAGTCAAATGGATTTTTGCAGCCCTGTGTGTAAATGACCTCCAGACTTTAAGGCCCTGTCTCCTGGGATTGACTAGACTATTTGCCTAAATCATAGTCATATTATTTGGTAGTGCTACAAAAAGCTGGGAAAAAAAAAGAAAATGTGTTTGCATCCTTTTGCTTTGCTTTGTGCTAGTGGCTGGCATATTTTTTCCCTTGAAAAATATAGACAGTGGTCTCAGAAATTTTCAAATATATTCAGGTTGTTTTAAAAAATGCTAATCTGACATTTATTTATCCTTTATTGTAGATGAGAAAGAATTAGGCCTGGGCAAAATATCTGACTACAAAAGAGATTATGTTTCATGTTAACCTAACAAAATTTCAAAAATCATCGATTTTTAATCTTTGTTTAGATCCAAATTTTACTCTCAATATGTTGCAAATACAATGCTAAATATAAATATTCTTTGAATTTATAATGCAAAACCTTATTCATTCAGGTATACAAAAAAACTAACATTCTTGACAAGGTCATACAGTTTCTTGTAATTTATTTTCTAATAGGTTAATTCCATACTTTGTCATTCCTGCAGATTTAATGATTATCAGTTCACTCCTGCTTTATACCTTTGACATCTAGCTCTAATAATCTACACCTATATCCATAACACTGACAGCTCTTTAAATAAGTAACTGGTGCAATTTGGTGCAGTACAGCATATTCAAATGCTGAATTATTTTAAGAACTTCATATATAATGACAATTTCACCATTTGACATGTCATGTCTGTACTTAAACCTTGAAAAAAAATAATCCCATGATTTACTTTGTAGTTATCTAAGGTTGCAAATAAACATCTGGCAAGCCTTTATTCCTGTGTACCACACAGAAAATTATGAAAAGGCCGTTCAGGAGATCTCTAGCCTTAGAAACAGACATCAGTGCATATATGGTGAAAGCCAATAATTGTTTGAGGTTTTTTTCCAAAACTCTTAACTCTTCGGTTCTAAGTTTTGAAAGCCATCCCTTTCTTATGGTTCAAGGCTCTTTTAATGCAAATACAGAGTCTCACTTATTCACACCTCTTTTTGGATCTGAATAATATATAATGTGTCCCTAAAAAATTCAAATCATCAGAATCTTTAAAAACACAGATAATGGGGATTTGTCTTTGTATTAAAATCTCCTTTCAGTGACATGTCAGTGATTCTTTTAACTGCTGATTTAACAGTCTGGTCAAAAGTAGAGGATCTGAACCTGAGATAGCAGTAAGCTGAAAAAGAAGACCCAGAAGTGAAAAGGGTGTAATGGTGTTGGACATTATGGAAGAACACATGAGAGATGAAGTCCCTCTCAGACCCGTTATTCAGTCACATGGCATAGTGGAGTAGCTCTGACCATAAAAACCTGGCACCAGAGCCAGGAAAGCAATCTGGCCAGGCAATACAGAAATGTGGTTTTCTCTTACCTGCCTACTGTGTTATTGCTATCAACAGTTCTTATATTTTAAAGATGAGTCAATATTAGGGAAGAACCAAACGTGTACCATGGTAATGCTCTCACCATCAACCTCTTTGTGACCTATGTCTGCCCAACCTAGTGACTTTATTCCAGATTTGGTTTTCATGTAGTGAGAAGTAAAGACTTTCATGATTCACTAATTAGAATTCAAAAATTACCCCTCCTCAAATTTCCTTGACCTCTCCAAGCATGTTTTCCACAATTTGACATATGCCAAAGCTCCTCTCTAAAGTATAAATACAGGAAAAGACAGTCTGCAAAAGGAGAAAAAAGAAACCACTCTGAAGACTCCAATATGAAAAACCGTAAGTTTCTTGCAAAATACACTATGCATCTGAAAATAAAATAAAATTTTTAAAATTTAATATAAGCATCAAAGAAAATGTAATATAAAGTCTATATAAACTGTCTATAAGCAGACATGAAAACGAGTTCTCCAGAAAGGAGGAAATATCGGCAACTTGAGAGTTCTGAACTCTTGAATACATTCTTCAAAATTGTGATCTGAAGTTTGGATGGAATTTTACTGCATAGAATGAATGTAGAAAGAAAAAAGGAGCCTTTAATAGTTTCCTTAAGAGACAAATCGTACTAGACAACTTATAAACAGCTGAATGTTACAATTTTGTCATATTTACTAGTCTCACACCACTGCTGCTCAATAATGCGTTATATGAATTTTTATCAATGTTACCCCTTCAGGGTTTTTCATCCTTGAAACATTTTTATTTAACTGGCCCAGAAGTAATGTGTAGTTTTAGGGGTCATATTGGATATGGAATAAAATGGAAACAGTATGATCTTTTATCTTGTACTCACACTTCTCAAAAGATATTGTTTTAATTATTTTTTTAAGTTGATTTTTCTCTCATATGTGAGTATACCCAGCTGTGGCCAGTGAAGACTAAGGCCACAAGCCAGGTCTGTATACCATTTTCCAAGTTTTCCTGTCAGTAAGTGTATAGTTTGTCACTAAGTACATAGTCTGCTGCATCAACTCTTCTGGGAACAGATAATAAATAGTAAGTTAGCACAGTGACAACTCAATTATCCAATGGCCTTGGAGCTTGTTACCTGAAATGACTCACGTGAGAACATCAGCATTCCTTTTTTACCTGTCCCTTTCAGGACTGATTCCATAAATTTATGCCACTGTTTAAATTATGTTTATCTAACAAAATTCTGCATTTCCTAAGTCCTAGAAGCTTTTATATCTGTATCAGAATTTAGCACTGGTGTACAGAATTCACTAACAGAAAAGCTGACATATATTTAATTCACAGTTTACTGAATTTTAAAGGAAACTTCTGACCATTAAAGAGAATTTACAGTGCTGCCAGTGCTTGCTTTCTCCACATCCTGATAACCACAGTAATTTTTCTGCAGTTAAAAATCCAGTCTGAAGGTGTTCCTCTGGCCCCTGGACCCTTACTTCCTTTAATGGTTTCCATGTCCAACAATATTGCAGTTTCCTTCATTTTTACTACCTCCACAAATCTTCCTAGTAGATATCTAAACAACAGAGTTGTCACGTCCTGACTGAAATGTATCACATGCTCTTCTGTGAAATCCTTAAAGGTAGAAGAGGCACAGTGAAAGAACAACTAAAAGATTTTAGTCCCTGGGATGCTGCAGTACTTCAGAACAGTACCATTTCTTTGTATAAGGAAGCTCTGACCTATATATAAAATAAAAACTACATCAGCCCTGTTCAACTTGATTGATCACAATGGACAAGATTTATTTCTCTTGCAGTGTATTTTTTTTATTTAATTTACTAGTCCCTGTTCAATAACCAATGAACTCTGAATGTACATGATCTATAAAATATGAAAAAGTTTCATAAATTAAAATGGATAGTGATCAGGAGTTTATCACAGTGACCTGTAGATAAAATTTAGCTGTCAACCCAGCAAGGTCTGAGACACATGGGACAGTATGATAAAGGATGGCTTAAGGGAGACCAGGCTGATTGTGCTAGAGCATCTCAGATAACCCATTAGCATTTAGGTACCTGAATGCCAACCCTTACTTGCATGCTAATATAACTGTCAAATAAAAAAGACCATCTCTTTTAATTTATTTGAAAACTTCTCACTGAGGTTTTGGGAAGTCTTTAATACCTAGATATAACAAGAACATTTTCTCTGTATGTACCTAAGAATTACTGCTATATGAAGCTTGAATGCTGTTTACTGATAATAAGTTAATGTTGTTATTTGAGACACACGTTTTATTATTTTCTTACATTCTTTCAAATTTTTAACCCAGGTAAGGTTTGCTTTTGTCTCTTTCCACTTAACATTATTTTAAAGATAGACTGATACTAGTGTTCTGCTCTTTGCAGGACACATAAAAGTAGTAGATGAGTTCACGGCTGATAGAGGTTAAAACTCCTAGTTTCATTTGTAGATTTTTAGCCTTAACATCTGACATGAAATATCAGCGTCATCTCTTATGAGGATATTTGTAAGTTAGTTTAATGTTCTACTTGATTGAAAGAGCTGATAGAAGTATTTTGCTCCTAGATTCCTCTTCTTGGGGTGGAAATACTTAAATATTTACCCAATAAATACCTAACCTCTAATATCATAATGAAGAGCAGTTTCACCTTCATCTACTGCTTTTTAAAAGAAAAAAAAATTGTTCCTGGACTTTAAGACTACTATGGAAAAATGGAAAAAGCTCTAGAAGTAAATATGGTGGGAAAAAAAAATTAATGAACTCTTCCAAAGACAAGAGGATTTTGCATTATATTAATTTCAGGATCAATTTTTGCTAGCTAAATAGAAAATAGGGCTATATAATACACAGCAAGATGGAAAGTTTGGCATATTTGTGCCAGCTGGTTGCCTGGGTGTGTTTTTCCAGAAATGGCTGTGTAGTTAGATGGGTATCAATTTACAGCAGCTGAGAATTTGGTTCATTGTATCAAGACGTGTAATAACATAACACTATGCTTGCAGGTTTACCTAGCACCATGTATTTCTTGGACCTGGGACAGAGAAACTATGAAATACCTGTGTGGCTGTTCCTGGAAACAGAGGCGCCTGCTGACAGTAATTCTACAGCCAGTGCAATCCTCTCTCCAAGATGGAAATGTGGTCACATGATTTCTCCAAGTGAATAAAAGATTGAAGAGCTGGAGTTTCTGGCAATGCTAAAACACCCTCATGCAGATAAAATAAAACAAAGGTTGTCTCTCCAAAGAATGTGTAATCAGCTGAACATCACTAGGGGCCTAAATATAAATTTGGGTACAAGCAGATTTTGGCAACATTAGAATGACACTGTAACACAGTTTAATGAACACTTAGTTAAATTTAACAAGAGAGTGATTTTACCAAACGGGATCAGAGACCTTGTTATGTCCAAACAGAGGAACTATCAAAACGAAGAAATTGCCTCTCTGGATCAGGTCAGTGCTCTGTCTGGCACTGAGGCATGAGGCTGACAGTGACAGATCCTCCAGAGGAAGGCGCAGCAAACTGCCAGCCTGGCTGCTGGCCAAGGACTTCCTTGTTTGACAGAAATGGCAATGACTGACTTATACTCTGCGGTATGGAGATTTACATTTTTATCCTATCGAAAGCATTATTTTATGTTTTTGATTTACATGTAAATGTGAAATCCTTTTTCAGTGTCCTTAGTTGTAATCCCTATGACCTCATATAGAAGTAAATCACAAGGTTCTGGAGCTGCCAGTACTTGTTGAAGAAGCTTTTCCTCCTCTTCCTCCTTCCTCCTCTTCCATTTCCTCAGTTTTTCCTTTGTTACATCCAACACATCTGCACTTCCACAAAAGGGAAAAAAAGTTTTTTTTTTTTTTTTAATCCAATTAAAAGACTGAGGACAAAGTAATGGAGAGGCTAGATTCAAAATGATAATATTTTGGCAACCATGTCACACAGAGAGTGATGTTCATGTTTCTTGTGTACATGGGCTTGCTGGAGGGGCTGTCAGGGTTGAGGAGGACTTTCACACACCAGAAGAAGCTCTTCCAGCTCACTGAACAATGTGCAACTCTTTGGGTTGTCCAAAAAATTAGTGCTGAGTAACAATGTGGGTTTAGATGTTTGTTTGACAGTCGCAGCCAGTCTGAAACTCACAGCTTCTGAGATTGCTCTTCCCTGGGACATGCAAATAGGTAGGCTCTAAGACCAATGTGAAGTCAGCCAGTGAAATTTTGCTGGCATGTTGACCTGAGGAAGACATGCAGTACAAGGACATCCCTCTGCTCCTATTGCAAGAGATCTGCCACTGTGCCCATCAACACACGTATAGATACGTGTGTGCAGGATTTTATTACCTAGAACACAGGGTCACTGAGATTTTAAATAAATTTTGGGATTTTAGGCACTTCGCATGCCCTTTGTTACTGGCCCACAGAAAAAAGTTATGCACAAGCACAGAGGACTATAATAATTTGTCTAATGTAGTGAGCTCTAGGTAAGAAATACTTTTTCTTATAAGTTACTAGGGAGGAAGTGGGTCCTGGAAGATGAGTCAGAATTACTGGGCAGTTTTCAATATGATGTCTTTCTTCTGGCTGAAGGTTTAGGTCAGATGATGAACAGTTTAACTTCCAAATACAGTTTATATCAATGAGTGGTCATGGCTGGAAAGAAGTGCATATTGAATTTCAATTTTCTCATAAAGTTTAATCAAGATTTGCATTGAAGCAAAATGAGTATAACATAGAAATCAAGATCCTCTGTGCAGGTTTGAAAAGAGAAATTTTCTCTGCTACATGGAACATAATGAAATAACTTGGAAAGAAAATTAGTATATAATTTTCTATTTCTTCCTGTGAAAGAAAGTTATCATGAAGTTTAACGTGTGCTATTTCCTTAAAGAATAATTTCACCATACTTGCTTTGTATAATGTAATATATTTGCATATCAACACACTGAGTTTCTCCAATTGTAGAACAAAAAATATTCCTTATTCACACATTTAAAAAATCCATCTCCCAGTAAACACTTTAAGTAAGTATGTACATATAATTTTACAATGAAAAGAACCAGCAAATTAGAAAACAGATAAAACAAATTGTAGAAATAAGCCAGAGTTGAAAGGGCTGATGGAGAGACAGATGGCTGTTTTTATCTAATATCTTATTGTATTATACCAATTTGTGCTTTATATGTTTAAAACTGAGATGGTTCCAGAACTGCTGTATGGTCTGGCATGCCAGGAAATATATTTGTCCGGTAAAGACCAAAGTGACTGAAAAGTCACCTCAGAGCATGTAAGAAACACAAGAAAAAAGCATTGTCTACTGGCAGAGGAACGGGGCATAGCTGTCCATGATTCAGAAACAAAAGCTGAAGCAGAACTGTTTTGTCAGAGAACCTCTGAAAATCTGCATTTGTTCATGTTGTGAGCATAGCAGGTGTTCAGGTAACAGTCATCTTCAAATGGTCATCGCAATCACATAAACAAGCACACTCTTCCTGGGACACTGGACCTCTGTCATCACTGCCAACAGTGTGCCCACCCATGTGATTCAGACAGGAATCAGAAAGCCTATTGTGTAAAAGGGGAGGAACACTGCCCTCTCTAGGCCCCTATTGATTTAAAATATATAAATTAAGTAGTGAGTTAGCTAGTGGAAAAAAAAAAAGCCAATTATATTTTAATGCGTACGTCTTCATGCAGTGTACATCTATCTCAGAGAATTCTCTTTTCTTTCAGAAAAACATACCTCTTGTTGTTTCAGCATTAAATTTATGTGTCTTCATCTCTTTATTTCCAGGTCCTCAGGCACTTGCACTCCTACATATGGAGCCTACATGGGGTGATACAGTATTTAACACATCTCTTTTATCACCAAAATTCATGTGAAAAATAACTTTCTGTCCTTTAATTAAATTGGAAGGATAGAAACCTCAGGCTGTGGCTTTAGATGGAAAAGACATTTTATCAGCAGGGTGGTTTTTTGTTAATTTGTTTAAGTTAGGTGTTTAAGTTAATTTAGATGACACAACTTTTGGGTCTATTTTTTGACTAGTGTTTTTGTTGACTTATAGTAATGTTCTAATGTTAAGGTTGAGGTCTATTAATAAATTGAATATGGGGGTTTTTGGTTGTTTTTGGCTTTTTAAGTTGTCCATGTTGCTGCTTAACAATTTTGAATATTTATTAAGATAAATGTAGTACAAATTTATTTATTAAGTTTACTAAAGTGACTGTATTTAACAGCTTCCAGAAGAGGTTTCTGTTTTCTCCTAGTAATGGGATAATTTTCCATGGCAAGATTTGTATGCTTCTTGAAAGAACTTACCAGTCCCTCCCCTGGCAGAAACTTCCTTTGTAGAGCTCACTTGATCTTGTGTGTGATTTGTAGAAATCTGGCTGATTTACACCTTCACTGTTTTCTACTTCCATTCTAGCTGTCTTCTTCCCAAGAACGTCATGGTTCAACATCTTGATTTTTAATATGGATTCTTTCCTTTTTTCAGTTATGCATAGGGAGTGGTCTACTTTATTTAACAGATTATTAGGCAACTCCTTCCATCTCCGAGTCATTGCTTTAGTATGAAATTATTTCTGTGTAGAGTCTTATATTCCCCAAAATATAAATTCACTAAAAAAAAAGTGTTATGCAAACATGTGAACAGGCGTAACTGGCTGTAGCTCATTTCTAGGCTTTTGGATGAGGCTACTCACCATTGTAATCAAGCATTTTGAGGTGAAGTATTTGGGGTTTGGTTTATTGATTTTAGCTTGTAGGACCAATCCAGGTTTTTTTATAGTTTTATAATAAACCACAATTCTGGACCTATAATGGAATTGCTATATGAGTGATCTAGCTTTCAAATAAGACATATTTTCACTATTAGTTCATTGTCCTTTACTATTTTGAAAACAGATTTGAAATGGAAACTTCCTACTATGTCTAATGAAGAAAGGCCTGACATTATCATGTTGATTTGAGAAATCAGATTTTGCCCACTGTAATCCATTATTTATACTTTCCAAGCTATTCTGAAATGAATTTAAGTGCTTTGGAAGATTTTATGTAAAAGAATATGACAGAAGTTTTTCAGCCTGTCAGATAATTTGACCAGCTATGCATAAGTACTAAGGATTTTAGTAATTGCTGTTCTGCACGTAATGCTTCTTGCAAATATAATTCATCTTTCTTGAATTTTCTGTCAGATGCCTGAAGTGACTGCTTCTATTTGAAATTGTAATTTTGTGCTAATTTGAAGTCACCATGGCTCAGGTTTTGGTATTGGTTAGTGTTACTAAGTGTTCAAGCAATAAGGAACAATCAATCTACTGAACTGCACAGTTTCTTGTTTCTTTTATATGATTATGGTATCTATTTATATGTTCATGTGTGCATATATTTTTAAAAAGAGAGAGGAAGAAAACCTTGTATTTCTTGTGTGATCAAAAACACAGAGAACAAAAGTAACTGGATGGTATTTCAGCACATTTTGCAATTCCCTCTTAACCAAAAGGAAAACCATGTGTATATTTTGCTTCAGCTATCTACACATGACAAGTGGCTTCTTAGTTACCATAGTTAGCCTGGCATATGTTAGAGAAATCCCCAGGTTATTCTAATCTGTAAAGAACTTGAATAAAAACATCAGTGAATGCCATTTCTTTCCACATGAAACACAGGATTTCCTCTTAGCAGAGAAAGCCCTAAAGTGTGATAAGGCAAAGGACTGACAAATTCAAGGTAATACCTTCTAGTCCTTAAAATAAATTAATTACTACTGCTGTCATGCTCTAGAGTACTATTATTTGTTCAGAAACTTTTTTTTTGCAACTGTGCATTCTGTTTTTGCAGTTGCCTGTGTTATTCTTCAAGTAAATACTCTCATAAGCAAGCATAGAAAGTGAGCACACAGGGAAAAGATGTGGCTATTTCTCCTAAGCTCCTACCCCAGTGGCAAAGCAGGCCTAAAGAGAGCTGGATGAACAAGCAGTATGAAAGGTAAGTTATGGAGACAAGAAGTACTCCAACATTGTGCTGCCTTTGTGCTGGTGGTCATGTCCCTGTGAGACAATCTCAGGCTGTAGTCTCAGTTCAGAATGGAGTTGCCAGCACAGACTCACTGGGTCCATCAAAAGTTTTCTAATCTCCACTTTGCTAGACAGAGGAATAACTCAGGTCTGATAAGCCAGAAAATCCTAAACCATTTTCTTTAGTCAGGCAGTGTGTCACAGGAGAGGTGCCCAGGTAACAAAAGATGCTTCCGGTGTGTATTTAACTAGGCACAAAGTATAAGTCTTACTTTCAGACACTCTCCCAGTTTGATTGCACAATTGCAGTATGGGATATATTCTGTTTTCCTGACAGAGTATATTTATTTTCTAATTGCCATGGCATGTAATTACAATCACACCTTTTATTTTTACTTTCAACTAATTATTGATTCAAGATTGTTACCAAAATGTCTTTATATAGATCCCAAGTAGACATTATATCAAAATACAATTCATAATTTTGCATTTTTTAAAATAATAATATAAATTAACTAGTTAATTGTACAATTCTTGCCATAGTTTGAGTACACAGAAATAAATCTGTTTAAGGTGCTACTTGTTTTGATTTGAGAGAAAATTGTTTGATTTCCCCCATTATTTCTTGGTGAAAAGAAAACCTGTCTTTATAAACAGAAAAGTTATTTATGTGTTTTTAGAACTATTATCTTATTTTGTAAAAAACACTTTTCTGAATTAACTGAGGAACAGAACAAGAAGACAAGGCAAGGCCAATCTAGCAAGACCAAATACTCTGTAATTATTATTAATATAAACACTTTAGTACTTATTTGAAGACCGCAAAGGCAAAGAAAGAGAGCACATAAGAGGGGAAAAATTCCCCAAAGCAACTAAACAAATGGAGGAGCAGTTCAGTCTAGAAGAAACAGACAATCTCAGTTTTCACTTTTCTCCCTGTCAGCTCAACTGAAAGATAAACAAATACAGATTTATGAGTTGGGGTTTCTGTGGGGATTCTGTGTTTAGTTTAATCAGTGAATATAGTCTTAATTATTCAGTGGTTTATACTTCCTCAAAGACTAATTTTGTGACAACAAGAAATATTTAAGAGGTGTAAATTAAAAAAAAAAAAAAATGAAAACAAGCAAACAAAAAAAGTCCAAACCCCACAAAATAAAGTCTTGTGTCCTTTCAATCTGTCCTGAATAAGGGAATAGTAGGTCAAGCTCTTGGGACAAATACATCTGTGTATATATATAATTATGCATCTGGAGGGTGTGTGGAAACTTTTATAACCTGTCTAAAAGTTCTAAAAGGTATTTTATTCAACTTTATGTGTCTAAATAAAAGAAAAAATATTATTGCAAAATTAAGAAGCAACCTCATACAACCTTGCAAAAACCATCCAGCTGAAATAAGGTGAGAAATTCAGCTCACCGTGCTGCTGATTTTCTTTTAAAATTTGGTTTAGTGCTTTTTATTTATTAAAAAACTGAAAAATTCTTAGCATAAAAGCATAGATAGTAAAGTGGTACATCTCAGAGGAAAAAATATTGTCCATTTGCAGAACTCTAACATGCTTAGTAATTTTTTACAGGATTATATGAACAGGACTCATCTCCTTTCATCTTCTGTTCAGAAAGTGACTTGCAGAACCATAAAATAATTGCTGCTAGGCTGCTCTTTGCAGAGGAAAGAATAGCAGCAGTATGATCTTACAACCCTTAAGGGGGGAAGAATATTTTTTCCATGTAAGTTTTAGGTATGTGAGTCTCAACATTTGCTTGAAATACTAACTGGATTTATTTCAGCTTCAGGGTGGAAGTTGAATATCAAATTCAAAGTAAACAAAGCAAAATAAAGATAATCTTACCTATAGTGAGGACCTTTTACTGATCTCGTAGTGGTCTAACTGCTGTTGGTCAACATAGATGTAAAATCATGGTCTGCAAGGTTGCTCAAATGATACTAGTGCTTGAATGGCAATATTATAAAAGGACTCATAAAAAACTAGATTAGAAAAATTAGGAAAAAAAAATGGTGCTATTTTTCTTTTCTGTTAACTATCTTCCCTGTACTTTGATCCTTGTAACAGAATCATTCTCTAAAAACTTTTTTTCATTTACTTGCAGGACTTACCTAACATGTCCAGGTGATACACTCTCACGGAGTCCTGGGCTTTTGCCTTATTACATAAGGACTGGAGCAAATGGATCTCCTTCCTGCAGAAGCCATGGTTTGTAGTCCGGCTCTTTAATATCTAGTGATGGCTGTGATGTATTAGGACACTTGAAGCAGGTAAATGCTCAGTTCATCAACATCATCACAAAACATATCCTTAATGGATTCTTGTCTTGTGGCTGACTGAGATTACTCAGACTTCTTACAATGTGAAGGTTATATTTGAGATTATAATGTAGTATTTTTTCACACTACTGAGTGTTTTGATCTAAGTACTTTTTAAAAGACAAACAGGTGTTTATTTCCATTTTTACCTCTGAAATCTGACCTAGCTTTATGAAAAGTAGAAGATCTCTACTTTAACCAGATTTGTTGATGCATCGATAATAATAGACAGATCAAGGGTCCATCTAGATGGACAGTATGTTTGCAGTGTTTTCATTGCAGTCAGCTTATGTTACAGTCATATTGCATTTAAGGGTTTTAAGGGAAAAAGCCTTCCTATTTCTTACTTGTGGCTTTGTCCTGGTTTAGGACAAATTAGGGGAAGGTCTCCAGAAGGAGCCCCCCAGAAAACAAACCTCCACCACCCCTTCCCCCCCAGCTCTGGGTTTGAGAAGGAATGCCTCGGAGGAGAAGTGGAAAAAACCTATTTATTAACAAATAAACAAAGACACTCCCCAACACAAGGGAAAAGAAAAATACTCAAGCAGTTGCTGTGAGGGGAGGGCTCAGAGCTTCTTTCTCAGGCGTCAAGGACCCCCAGATATTCCCAGGTCAGGTCCAGAGCCGGTCCAATGACCTTCGGGGGAGGGGGGGGGAAGAAAAAAAAAAGGGAGAGAAAAAAGAAAAAAAACGAAAGCAGCGAAAACCAGCAAAGGAAAAAAAAACAAAAGCAAAAGCAAAAAACAAAGCCAGCAGCAAAGTAAAGCCAGCAGCAAAGCAAAGCAAAGCTAGCAGCAAAAGCCAAGCTAGCAGCAAAAGCCGAAAGAACAAGTAGCCCCACCACGGCAAAACCCCCCGCCGGGGGTGGGGGCAGCTGTTAGACATAACAGTGTAGTACATAGAGATAAAGCTGCATGATTGGGATAGGAGGTACTGTCAACCCAGGACAGGCTTGGTTGGTTGGTTGGTTTTTGTAGGCAAATAAGCATCAAAACTTTGTATTCCATTTTCAAAACAAAGCATTGGGTTTTGGTAATTTTTTAGCACAATATATCTCCTTTGAACTTTGTTAGTAAAGTCATATATTCAGGCCAATAGAGAATATTCTCAGTAACGCTTAATTTTGTATATTTCCAGGGTCAATGTTCCTCAAAGTATGAAACCAAGCAATCAACAACAAAGGTATGTCTTTCAGGGATGTTGAGAAAATGGTATTAATGTGAGGGTCACTAAACATTACAGAGGTACTTAATGTTTTTGTCTCAGATATTAACAGTATGACCAGTTATCCTCAGGGCAGCCAGCCCTGGCAGACAGGGATGGGGAGCAGAACAGACACCATGCAGTCCAGGGGGAAGTAGTTAATGACCTGCTGTGCCACTTGGACAATCACAAGTGTATGGGACTGGATGGGATTCTCCCAAGAGTCCCGAGGGAGTGGAGGAAGAGCTCACCAAGCAATGCACCATAATTTGTCATCAGTCCTGGTTAACAAGGGAGGCCCCAGGTGAAGCTGGTGAAGGCTTTAACGAGTAGGTCATATGAAGAGAAGCTTTGGGAATTGGGGGTGTTTAGCCTGGAGAAGGCTGAGGGTGTGATCTTATCGCTCCCAACAACTACCGAAAAAGTATTTGCACCAAGGTGTGGGTTGGCCTCTTCTCCAAGACAACTGGTGACAGGACCAGAGGAAATGGCCTCAAGCCAGGGTAGGTTAAGGTTGGACATCAGGAAGAATTTCTTCACAGGAAGAGTTTTCAGGCGCTGTAAAATACTGCTCAGGGAGGTGGTGGAGTCACCACCCCTGGAAGTGTTCAAGGGATCACTAGATGTTGCACCTAGATCTGTAGTTTGATGTGGCTGTGTTTGGTCAAAGGTTGTACTTGATGATCTTGGAGGTTGTTTCCAACCTTAATGATTCTATAATTCTATGATTATATATTTACCATAGTTTTCCCAGGAGTAGTGTGGCACCTCCATCCCTGGAAATACTCAAACTGGACAGGATTGAATTTGGAGAAAACCTATCTGACCAACCCTGGTCTGAGCAGGAAGCTGGGCTAGGTGATCTCCAGAGGTACCCGTCAGAACTCAGTCACTCCACCATCTTTTAGAATGAAAAAACACATGAGAAATTACAAGCAAAAGAGTGCTTCAAATGTTCTGAGATATCAGTATCTAGGCTATCGTATTAATCCGACTTCTGAAAGTGTTCCTGTGGACCAGGTAATCCTTTGTGTTTATGTGTTTGGGCTTATCTATATGTTCTTTTCTGAACCTATTCAATGATTCAAAATTAGGTGTTCCAGGAGGTGACGAAGAACTTTGTTGTGGTTATGCAATCCTCCTTGCAAATTGAGATGAGGAAGAGATATGATTTTCAGTTGTCCTGCTTTCAGGGTATGGTTTCTCACATAGCAGCCCCCTCAGCACTGGGTGGCCCACCCATTTCTTGTGGCATAGGACCCTTCTTCTGACCTTGATGGGGGTGACTTATCCATGGAGGAGGATCCCTGACCACTTCGTGTCCAGCCCATTAACATGCTCTTGGCCATGTTAGTCACAGAGGGGATTCGTGAGGCCTGCTGTCAGGGATGGGTTGAAATTGTGACCTACACAACACTTTCATATGCTTTGAGGGTATTATGTCATCTCTTGCCATGTCTACATGAAAGTTTTGAGTTGGAGACTGTCTCCTGTCCTTGCCTGAACAGGAATAAATCAGATTTATCTTTTTTATTTAAACATTTGTGAGGGGCAGGGAAGGAAGGTGTATCAGTGGGAGAATGATCTGCAGATTCAGGGGATCACTCTGCAATACAGATCCTCTGATGGGTAGCCTAAGGAAATTTCAAGAAGTATATTTTCCTCCTAATTTTACCTATTTTCTTGTTTAATCCCCCCTCTTTAAAGGAGTTTCTATAAAAGTCAGTTCTCTAAAATTCTCTATTTCAGATGTGGTATATCTGTAAATCGCTTTCATTCTTTCAATTTAACAACTGTGGTCTAAGACTGAAAATGAAACACCAACCAGCTAAACAACCCAATCCAGACATACATCACAAAAATCAAATAAATGACCTGTAATGACTCAAAAAGTTTTGGGAAAAAGGTAAAATCCAAACAACAGGAAAAACCTGTTATCTTTGTATTTTAGGACAAGCATTTGACAATTTCCACAAAGCAAAGTCTCTCTTATTGAAAAGTCCTTCAAAGCTATCTCCTTCTTCTACATAGTCTTCAATACGAGGTGAATAAATTAACCAATGCAAATGAAATAGGACCCTGAACCATTAAAACTAAAGAAAAATCTCCCTTCATTTAACTTGAATGAGAATGTAGTAATAACAAATGCGGGTTTGTGTTATACTCTGTCTCTCTGTCTCTCTTCATCTCTCCACACACGGAGAGAGATCTCTCTCCATATATGTGCAATTTTTCTCTATCGTTACATATTGAATATATAATTTTGATCATGTGAACTAGAAGGATGTCTAATGAGATCAGGAGAAGGTTTTCAGAATACTGATAAAAGAACTTGTAAGACAAAAATGAGAAAAAAATTTTTTTTAAATACTATAATACTGACATACCTATCCTTTATTTCCCAGTATCTGTCACATTATCATGTGGGGGTTTTTACGTAAAACCAGAGACTATTCTAAAGATCAAAGCTACAAAGCCCTGAGTTCTTATATAATATATTCATAACTATGAATTCATTTTCCAAATTGTTATTTATGCAGCAGCACCTCTTCACCCCAGGCAGAAATATCTTTATAGGTACATTCACAGATTACTTGAAATAATTAGTGGATGTGAATATTGTAATGGCTGTAAACATCTTGCAAAAAGGCTGAGGTGAAATAAATTAATAAACTGCATGTAATTTCTTCATCTATACTTTTCTATTTCTGTGTATTATTGACATCCATAAATATTAAAAAACCAGCTAAATAATTGCAATATTCTTAGATTGATCATTTATAAGTATTTAATTTTTCATGTCTTTCTATGGCTTCTATTTCAAACTTATTACTCTTTATACCTTTATTTGTATATCAGTATCCCACAATATTTTGTATAGGCCATAACATTTATATAAGTCCGCCCCATCCAAGGTATCACTTACAGCATGTGTTTGTAACAAAACACAGCATTTGTGGTCATCACCCTGATCTGACTTCAATACTTACACTCTTGTTTTTGAAATTTTTTGATTGATTGCAAATAACTTTCAGAGAATAGAAGAAATCTAGGCAGGTACTCGCATACAACATTCAAGTATCTGCAGTCTTAGTTTTGGCATCTGTTTTCATTGTACAAGGTCAAAAGAGTAACATCATTCATTCCTGTATGTCTGTATCCCTAACTATTTATACCCCATATATAACTTTTCTTAGAAGACAGTTTTGTGAGAACATACATGTTACATGTTATAGTGACAAATTGCGTGGTGTAGCCCTAAATCACTTAATTTTTACTTATTCTTAATTTCATTTAATTGCATATCAATTATTTTAACTCCAAAGACTATATGTATGCTAGCTTGTGAATAAAAACAGACTTAAAGTATCATATTTGTGTTCTCCATCCCCATTCTGCCAATTTAATTTAATTACAGCTTTCATTATTCTGCTAGTAGTTGGCTTTTGGAACCTGAAGTAGTGTTCTTTCCAAATATTCCAAATAAGGCATTTGTCTTATGAAAAATTGTAAACACTGTTTTTAAAAGAATTGGTTTTTTTTTTTCACTGAATATCTATTTTATTTAAGGATTTGTTTGTTTGTTTATTTGCTTTGTCATGTTTGGTTTTTATTGGGTAGTTCAGCAAAATTGCCTGTCTTTTCAGTGCCATGCATAATCTTCTCTTTATCTGTGAGGATTTACTCAAAGGTACTGTAGAAGTTATACACACAACTTGCTTTTGAAATGAATGTCCTGTTTCTGCTTTTCATATTACTCCCCAGTACAGGTTAAAAATAGATGTTGAATCCTGACACCCACTCTCATCTCCCTACACCCACCAAAGCAAATGCCCAAGCAAGCAGAGAGAATATTCTCTTTCTGTGAGACAGATTACTAGGTCATTTGCCTAATCAAGGCTTTTAAGAATACAAATCCAGTTACACAATATGCAAATGTTTCTTTTCCCTTATAACTGCAAATCTAAGATGACATTTAAACTCTCTACTGTATTTTGACAGCCAGAGACTTTTTGTATCTAGGTTTTGGGGGGTTATTTGTTAGTTAGTTTAATTTTTTTTTGTGTTTGGTTTAGGTTTCATGGTTTTGTTTTTAAAGTATTAAAGAAACTGTATATTTTGTTGATCATAAACAAAAACAACTAAATTTTAGGAGATTGATTTTTTGTGAACAAAATATCACTTAGGGAAATCTATTTACTTAATCATCCCAAAGCTGAGATTTCAATAGCTAGAAGGCTAATTCATATGTGAAGAATGTTTAAATCTATGTTAAATGTCTCCTAGACAATCAAATTTAAATGTGAGGTAAAAAATTACTAAAGACAATATTAGATATAAATATTGAAAAGTGGGTATTCAGGGTACATCGATTCTATTATTGTTAAATATTATCTGCATTGAGACATCTTACGTGACTAAGACATGGAAAGAAATGCGGTGTTGGCGTCGCCTCACCTGGCTAGCCCCGGGACGCTGCCGCAAACAGGTGGTCCGTGCCTGCGTCGAGGGCAGGTGTGCAACGATGGAGAGGAGCGAATGAAAGGAGGGACTCTCTTGGGGGTGAAACAGAACAGGAGTTTATTGGGCAGGGAGCCCTCACCTCACTGCCAGTGCCCCAGGAGAGACAACCAGCAGAGAGGGACAGCACCTTTTAAAGGGGGGTGGGTTCCAGGGATGGGTTACAGAAGGCACGAATAGGAGCAAACTGGGGAGTGGCTGATCACATAACTGACATGTACAGTAACAAACCAAAGGGGAGTGGGAGGGGGATGACTGGATCCTGCCCAATCACTCGACACATCTCCCCGAACTTTCCAGACTCAGGGAGAGGCCCCGGGATGATGGACAGGACCAGGGGGATACATAGTACAAGACTGACAACTAAAGGGGGGAACCAATCACAGGGCAGTTGCTGGGGAAAGGTATGGGGGAGGGTTACACACAACATGGGGTGTAGAAGAACAAAATGGAGTCCGAAGGACAAAATGAGGGTACATGAAACTGAATTCTACATGAAACTTAAAAACACACCACCACAAAGAAAGAATACTGAAAACCTAATTTTTTTAAAAATAAAATATTTATAATTTAAATATTTTTTGCTATTATAACCAGTGGTATGGTTTCTGAAGTGATCATTAAGGACCCTGCTCACACTGGTACAACAGTAAATTTGAAGAGATATGTCTATGATAGAACAATTATATTGAATCTCTGGACAATTTGGATGGTTTTTACCACTTTACTTTGGCACTTAAAACTTTTCTGTAGTGTGTGAAGAAAATATTGTAATAGGAGAGAGGAGAAAGACTCCTAAGTTTTCAGATGAATCTGAAGTTTATGAAGTAGTTTGCAGCAACCAAAAAATGCCACACAGCCTTAAAGGCTGTTTCATAACTCTATCAGGGAAATATTTCATTAGAGGGTCAGGAGAAAGAGCACAAGTCCTCACTCCTCCCCTAAATCTGCACCTTCTAGTCTGCAGTGTTTTGTCTCACCATGCCCACAACTCCTTACCTGGACTTATCTAGTCTGTCAGCAGAGGATGCAAGGATAGCAATGTCCAAAATCCTACCTTCAGTATGTTACAATGCGCAGTCCTAAAATACATGCATGGCCTCGCAGTCGCTTTGTCTCAGGGCTAGTTTGTTCATCTCGGTCCATCTTCAGTTTATTCTCTCATCTTATTCTGGGAAGATTAACCTTCCAGAGGCTGTCCTTTTCACTCTTTAAAGTATGATCAAAGAAAAGGGAAGACTCTCATCTTCTGTTCAGACACCTCTATCTGGAATAGACTTTTTATCTCGAGACCAACTTCTAGCCTGAGTTTGTCAGCAGATCTTGCATCATTTGTATCAAATTTTTACCCTTCTCTTCCATCATTATTGCTCTGCCATTTGTGTTATTTCTCTAACCTCACTCATTCCTTTTTTTTTTTCTTTTGGGCTGAATCCTTTAAGTTATTCTTTCTGGAGTGTTTCTACACCACTGCAGATCTCACCTGCAATGCTCCTTTCTTCTACTCCCTGTATTCTTCTTCCACATTGAAAAAAGGATTGCTGACATTTTTTATTAACTGTGTCACCATTTCAGCATCTTCAGCTGAGAACACACACAATTATATACACAGATAAAAGGAAGGTGTTATTTAGTACAGTGTGAAGCTAAGATTCTGTTTTTAACATGCTATATTTAATAGAACAGATCCTGGAGATCAAAACTGAGTTTAATAGTATAAATGCCACTTCAAGACCTTTTCTAAAATCAAGTTGTATTTTAAAACAAAGATAACATTGTCTTTTACAGTAATGCCAGGGGAGAAAGAAACTGTTTAGCTTAAGAAATTGTTCAGCTTAAGGTCCCATGGTTCAAAACAACTTCCTTCTCTTTCCTCTCAAATCCTGAGGCTGAAATGAAGTTCTTGTGCTGTTTACTAAGAGATAAAAACAAAATAGTAATAACCACAACAGTATTCTAAAAAGGCCAAAGAGAAAGGAAATCTGTTTGGAAGGATTGTGTGCAAAAATACTCTTCAGAAGTAGAATATAATTATAGTCAATCCTGGTTACAGAATTTGCCATATCAATGTTTGAAGACCCTTTGTTTGCTGCTAAATGACATTATTTTTATTAAAGTACTGTCACAGTATTTTAATAANCAAAAGCAGCACAGTGATGATATTAGTAGCAGCATACACCTTACTGTGACAGTGTGACAGTATTTTTACTGTCACAAATATTATTATTTATTGCCATTTTTGTTAAAATAATATTTAATAATTAATTATTAAATATTATTTTAACAAAAATGGCAATAAATAATAATATTTGTGACAGTAAAAATACTGTCACACTGTCACAGTAAGGTGTATGCTGCTACTAATATCATCACTGTGCTGCTTTTGGCTTAAGCAGAGTTAATCTTCTTCACTCTAGCTTCTATGTTTTGGATTTTTTGCTGAATGATGTTGATAATGTAGAGATGTTTCTGTTATTGCTGAGCAGGACTTATATGTGGCCAAGTACTTTCCTGGAATTCCTACTGCCCTGCCACTGAGTCAGCAGAAAGTACACAAGAAGCTCTGAGGAGACACAGGAAGGACAGTTGGTCCAAATCAGAAGGATATTCCATAAAGACAATGTATTTGTAGTAAAGCACGCCACACCCAAGCAGGTGCTTCCACATAGCGAAGGTTTAAGACTCATCCCAAAACCTTTGAAGGGAAGAACACTAGAAGTTTCTTTGCTCTCTTGGCAGTAATTGGCTCAGTGCCAAGACAAAAACACTGATAGGTCTCTTTACCCCTTCCTCAGATAAGTAACTATTCTCTATTGGGCTGTTTGCCAAAAAACCCATGTAAATCGTTCAATATTTAAAGGGGAGACCAGGCTTCTCAGTGCATTCTTGAGGTGGTGTAGCAGGTGTCTGGGACCTGTTCCCACACTGTGTTTGGCTTTTGCCTTTGATTTTGCATTTTTTTCTTCTTTTATAAAAAACAACTTTTTGCTTTTTCAAGACATACATGCTGTCTCACTAGATATTTGAGCCATTTTCTGTGAAGTGCTGGACACCCCCAGAGGTATTGAACTCTCTCAGAGCTTATTACACCTGGCTGTTCAAGAAATTCAATACATATTCAGTATATAAAACTGAGGAAAGAAGGAAAATGGGAATTCTCAGAGCTATGGCATTTGTCTTCCCCATTAACCATGATTCATGTGTAGGCCTGCTTTCAAGGGGATGGCTGAACACCTGTTTGCCCATGGGAAGTGGTGAAAAAATTCCTGGTTTTATTTTGCTTATGTGTGTGGCTTTTGCTTTACCAGTAAACTGTATTTATCTCAACCCAAGAGTTTTCTCACTTTTATTCTTCCCTAATTCTCTCCCATTCCACTGTGGGGGGGGACTGAGCAAGCAACTCATAACGCTTAGTTGCTGGCCAGTTTTAAACCATGAAAATCACACAACAGCTTCATTCAATAACTGTATCACTATCATAGTCACATGTTGGTTTTCACTTTACTAATTACAGACTAACTGAGCTGTTCAAATCATCTTTGCCATTAAATTTTATAGTGTTTTCTCCAAGCTCCCTAACATGCTCCATTTATCTACTGGCATTACGTGAAGGTTTAGAAAAAATTATAATGAATTGTCTGTACATATAAATTGAGCTTAAGCCAAAGAGCTTAAAGAGCAGCTGTGTGGGATAGTTGTCATGGTGATTCTTTACCTCATGAGAAGTGGGAGACACCCATTCTTGTGTTTCAAATGACCGTTTGTTACAGAAGGAATTATGAGATGAAATTTTAAGGGCTAACTGCATCATGAAAGAGAAAACCTACATGCATAGAAGAAAACAAAGGCTGTTAAGAATTGTAAACCAAGAGGTAACTCAAAAGAAGCCTTTTACATTAAAGGGCAAATGTGTAATTTGACACACATGAGCTGAGAACTTCCTCTCCAAGAAAAGGGATGTTAGTACTTGAGCAAAATGACCAGCACAGTATTTCAGTGGTCCATATGAGAAGAGTTTCCTATTAAGCAGCATTGCATTTAGGGTTTTGAAAGTGTGAGAAGTTGGCTGGTACTGCAGGCCACGCAACTGCATATCCTGTCTGCAATACTAAAGACTCCAAAGCAAAAGCAAAAGACACAAAAATATATCCCCATTTAGAAAAATAACTTCTCCCCACATAGTAAATAAACCACCATTACTATGCAATTCATATATTTTTGGACTGATTACTATGATTGAGTGAAATTGTTGCTAACCATATATTAAGTGAGGTTAATGATTATGGAAAATTAGTATATTATGATATTTCTATAGAAAAGGTAAGATCACTTATTAAAAAAGTATCAAATAGAATTTATTACAGAGCAGAGAACTGGTTGGGAATATGGAAGTAAAAATTGATAATAGTTTGAGTAGATGCAAAAAATTGATTTTTTTTTCTTTTTTTTTTCTTTTCTCAGGTATAAACTTGATTAGCACAGGTTTAGAAGCAGACAACTGGCTTTGGGTTAATTTTTACTGTATGAGAAAGCAGAAAAGGTAGCTGCTGCACTGAAATCCAAAAAAAGCATCATGCTGCATTAAAGCACAAAATAGTGTCTTTCATCTTTAAAAATGACGAAAGGAAGTCACTGTACTATGCCATTGAGAATTAACCTACATTTGGGTGTTTTTTCCTTGCCCCTGTGAGATGACATCTAGCATTCCAGCTGACTCACATGCAATGTGGTTACAGTAATGACTCCTACAGAAAGCCCAGACCAAGAGGTAGTTCATGGGAAATTTTCAGCATTGAAAGGAGGAACTTCCTTGCTACAAAATGTTCATTTGAATGCAGAATTAAGGATTTTCCAAATCATGACCAAAAATATGAACAAAGTTCCATCTTCTGGCTTGAGTGGCTGATGACATTCTTTTGACAAAAAATTCTTTGTTCCAGTGAATACTCATAAACTGCTGCTCAGAAGCTGTTTCAAAGGCTGCAAGCTGTGTAACTTGATCAAGGCTTTCCACAAACTCACTGTGTTATAGCTCCTGTCCATTGCCATTCGATGAGCACCAAGAGGGCAGAAAGCTCCACTACAATGCCTCATTGCAGCCACTTTCAGTGGATTTTCTGTCAATGGGTATTTCTTAGCTAGAGAAGCTTGGAGAGAATACACAATAACACGTCTGTGCACTAGCATAGACATAAATGACATGTTATGACAGAAACATGTTTTTGTGTACATATGATTTTCCCACAAAAGCTGAGATCACTGCAAACAATAGGGATTAAGTCCTTGTTCTATTCAAAGTTTACCAGGTTCACTTGTGCTAAATGAATTTCTCTCATGTTTGACCCAGAGGATATCATTTGTCATCATAGCTTAGCTGTAGGACTTTCCTAAGAAACTACAGAAAATCGTGACTTAAGTATACACATGCTTTTAAAAAAGTACCCATCTCATGGGATTTCTGACACTATAGCTTTTAATGTTTTGGTACATACTCGCATTTGAACTGCAGTCATGTCAAGGTATAGTAATTGCGAGTAAATAGTGAAGCACTTGTACCACTGTTTATATGCAAGAAGACTTCACTGCTAAATGAAATCTCCACTTACATTCTAAAGTGAAAACAGAAGTTAACTTTTTAAAAGCACATGTGCACAAATTGATGACATTATAGATAGCTAATTATTGTCTACAGCTCTTTTGGGAAGGATATAATTTTGGGGAGTTGGATGAGTAGAAAAACATATGTTAATTACTTTCTATTTTGACTTTGATGTGGGATTTAACTAGATTCCCTAGAATATCAGGGTTTTGAGAAAATGTGTCTGTTTCTGCACCCTGCAAAGAATCAAAGGAAAAGTTGCTAGTACCCATTCCTGTTAAAGCTGTTCTGAACATTGACTTTATTAAATCAAATAGTGTGAGGAAATAGTGTTAGATCAATAAGATACTCACCTGAATAAGAAAAGTCAAATTTCAGGGAATGAAGCATATATATTGTTTCTAGAGTTAGTAATTTCGATAAGAAAAGGACTCTGGTCACATCATCCACCTACCTGTGAAAAGCAGGGACAATTTGTATCACAGCCTTCATCTGTCTAATCTTCATCCAGTATCTCAAAGGAGTGGGAATCCCAGTGTCTCTAGGCAATCCACTTTGATGGCTTCAGTATCATCACTGTGAAATATTTCTGATATTGAAATGGGATTTTCCTTGTTCCAGCCTGTCTTTTAACCTCTGTTCACACCAAGACAAATCTGGCTCTTTGTTTTCTAAATATCTCCAAGAGCAGTAAGTTCCCTCACTGGCCTTCACTGCTTCTGAATGAGGACAGTTTCTTCACTGTCTCAGCTTTTCCTCTCCCAAAGCATGAACTCTCCATCTGTTATTAAATAAATTAAAATTTTGATGTGGTTTCATCCAAAATTGAAAGCAAAAGTAGAACTATGAGCAGATGAACTTAAACGCTCCTGAGCATAGCATTTAAATGCTTCTGCATGGCACTTTAAATTATCTGCCAGTTTTAAGAACAAAAACCTAACTTATGCAGGCTTAGGTGAATTCTTCTGATAGATGTTGTTTTTTAAGAATCAATCTCTCCTCTGAAAACAAAGAAATTATTAGTGCACTGTTAGAGTTTAGCATTTACATGTGAGTAACTTATTGCATTACCCTCATTTAGTATGACTGAAATGAACTTTTCAGAGGAAAATAAAGTGAAAAAAAAATCTTTGCCATAGGCTTTAGATTTTGATTGTTATTTAAATAAACTAGCACATCAAATTGATCCAATGCTGTCAGATTTCAGGAGAAAGACTTTAAGACCTTTAAGGTTCTGAAAGAAAGAAAAGTAACACAGCCATAAACGACTATTAAAAAACAAAAAATCCTTCTTAAAAAGAAAAGACATTGAGACGTGAATAAGTCAGGATATGAAGTTTCATATTTGCAACAAAAAACTTCCAATCAACCTTTCCAGCATCACAGATATATGTTCCTGGCAATACTGCAAAAAACATCAAATCTACTTTAACACAGTTTTGGTAATAATATTTTGCCTGAGAAGGTTTAAAATGTGCTTATTATTTAAGGGTGGAATGATTTTTGGATAGGTCGACTCATATTTGACTTGCAGTATCCTAGATGACAGTGGCCTTTCTGAAATTTCATTAGAACTAATGTATAGGACAGTTGCTATTTCTGCTGTATACGTCTATATACTAAGCATTTTTAAGGGATCATAAATACAAATAATACAGTAGCATAAAATAATTTTGGACTGCAGTCGGAAGTAATATAGTTGAAAGAATTCACTGCAATATTAATCAATTGCAAATTTTCAAGTCAAATCTACTAACTGATTAATCTAGATTTAGAAGATAATATTATATGGAGTTTTAAAATCTTTTGTAAATAGGCATTGCATAGGTATTTATTTCCAAAGGAAAGACCAGCTGCAAGCAATTACAGTGAAACTAAAATATTTGGGAATAGGCCAATCAACTCTTACTTTCGAATAGGTATAATCCTACACTCCTACTCTACAAACATCAGTATGTTGTAAAACTCTTTAAGAATGTGTTGCAACCTTCATTTACCCATGTAAAAGCATGATGGGTGCCTAGTAAACGCGGAGTGACATGCCGTGGGATTCTGCCACCTATCCTGAACTCTGGATTGTCAATTAGTACTTCAGTGCATTTATTTTATGCCACTTAGCTGGCCAATTAAATCTTGGTGAAATAACAGACTGCTGACTGAGTGCAGATTTTTTTAATTACAAAGCCTCAGACATACATATTACGTTCCTAAATTGTAAGCTCAAAGGAGGAAACAAAGTTCTGGAAGCCAAAAGACAAATGGGAAATGAGTTAAGAACAAGGGAAAATCCTATTATGGAGACAGTGCAGACAAAATAAATGAAATATACCAGAAGTTAAAATTAATTTTATAAATCTTATTTGGAAATAGTCACACAAGGAAAGACTCTGCACTAGTTAGCATATTTTTATATTTAATATAACTTTTATTTTTATTTGCTTTTTCTTTCTGTGTTATCTTTAGGCACTGTATGCTGGTAATGATTTTAACAATCTCTTTAGAATATATTTTCATGTTTTTGATGGATTTTTTTTTTTTTTTTTTTTTTTTTTTTTTTGGTATGAGTACATGTGGTCTTTACCTCTCAGACTTCAGAAAGAACAGTGTTTCATCTGTATCCAGTTCTGGGCTCCTCACTACAAGAGAGACAAGGAGCTCCTAGAGAGGGTCCAGTGAAGGGCAAAAAAAGATGATTTGGGGACTGGGACATCTCTCTTATGAAGAGAGACTGCAGGAGCTGGGCCTCTTTAGTCTGGAGGAGAGGACTGAGCAGGTGTCTTATTAATGCATGTAAATATCTCAAAGCAGGTGATATTTTAAGAGGATGGTGCCCAAATCTTTTCAGTGATGCCCAGCGACAGGACGAGGAGCAGTGGTTATAAACTAAAACACAAGAAGTTCCATACCAGCAGGAGGAAGAAATTCTTTACACTGAGGGTACCCAAGCCCTGTAACAGGCTGCCTAGGGAGGTCATGGAGTCTCCCTCTCTGGAGACATTCCCAAACCATCTGGATGTGTTCCTATGTCACCCCCTCTACGTGACCCTGCCTTGGCAGGAGGATTGGGCTGGATGATCTCGAGAGGTCCGTTCCAACTACAACAATATTTTGGTTCTGGGAATTAAAGTACAAAAATCCTTTTATTCAGAAGTGAGTGAAATCATTGTGCTTTTGTTTCAAGAAACTAAACCTAAAGTTCCTATCTTTATTCAGAGCCATAAGGCAAACCTTTAGGATGTATGCATGTATACTTGTGCAGAAATTTTATCAGAAATACTCATCTCTGCATGATATTCTAACTGTATCATTGTGTGCAGGTTTCTAAATGCTAAGTAACCTGCAGCTCATAAAGGCATTTAAAATACTTAGAGATAGGTGTTCACTGGGTTTTTTGATCATTAAAATGCTAATTTATTTGTGTATGTATTTGCATTTATTTTTTACTTGTATTTATTTATTTTTTACTATAAATATATTGGGTAGCATCTCAATGCTGTTTATGACTACAGAATAACATATTAAGAAATAGATTTTTGCTATTTTCTGGAACACTAACAAACATATTAGTACTTTCCCAGTTCTTAAAGTCTAGTAACGTTTTCTTCCTCACTGCAATTTTCATTTCCTACAATAAAAAGATAATTTGACAAGCTTTCAAAAATATTTCATGTTTCAAAACCTCTTTCCACCACACTTTCCTTGCTTTATTACACCATTGCAGCTGCTTTTTTTTGTTACTGTAACATTTTCACCTGCCACTTATGAGTTAGACATCATGCTAAAGAAAATAATGTAATACTTTTAAAAATTTAACAGCTTAAAGTTTCTGAGATTTCTTTGTTTTCACTTTATTTCAAAGAAAACTTGCAAAAATATTTTGACAGTGTCTCATCACAAAGTGTAAATATGCCTGAAATTATGAAATCATCAGAACTGAGTTCTAAGAAATGTAATTCTTTAATAATGTTCCCTGTGAATGCTAGCAGTTGTCTTTCTGGGACAGATTACAGGACATCAATAGGCCAGATACCAGAAAATTTGAGATTTTCAAATATTAGGAAAGATTAGAACATTAGAAAGAATCAGTCAAAGTTTTTATTAACAAAGTGAATTAACTACTATAAAAATACTTTTTTGTTCCATTTCAATATACCTCTAAAACAAAGACAACTGAACATCATTTTAATTTGCTATTGGGTACAAATTTTGTCCCACTGAGAATCATTCAGTTTTTCTGATCTCACTGCTCCAAAAGAACAAAACAATTAGCTTCAGCCTGAAGCAATATGAAATACAGAATATATTTGTAATAGCCAAAGACATGGAAGCATCTGAACTTCTGCGGGATGAACAAAGTACCTCCAGGTGTAACATCCACTCCTTGGAAAAGGGTTTTAATATCACAGTCCACTGTGACATTTTCAGTAGTCAGGGACCTGTGAAGTCTCATACGGGAGGACTTATAGGACTAGTTGATTTGCTTAAGATTAGTTCAGATAAACCAGTCCTCTATTCTTTTGTTGTTCTGTGCACTGTATCATGTACTTGGAAGACAATTTAAGTACCACTGAATCTTTGCCTTAGCTTTAGGTTCAACTTTGTTTCTAAGCCTTTGTCCCTCAATCTTTTTTCCTTTGTACTGCACAAAATGGAATGAATACAAGATAAAGTCACTTAAGTACGGAATTTAACTTCAGTTGTCAAAAAGGTTTCTCTTTTTAAATAATATTATGAAGCAGTAATAAGAAAAATTTGCAGCCACCATCCATTTTTTTCCTCAAATGTCAATCCTCAATTGATTGCTGACACCCCATTTTTGTGCTTTTAGGTGTGTTAAAAGACAGGAGAATGGGGATCTGACTTGTTATTCTGTCAGGCACAAAGATTTCTGGACTTTACCATGGCATTGTTTTTTGTTGTTATTTTTCTGTTGGGTTTTTTTTTGATGTTTGAGGTATTTTTTTGTTAATGAGGTTTTTGTTTCTTTGCTTGTTTGTTTGAGGGGGCTTGTTTGTTTGGTGGGGGTTTTTTTTGTGTGGGTTTTTTTTTTGAGAAATGCTTCTTTTGATTTCTCTTTCCAAATATGTTACCAGAAAAAAAGATCCTCCTTAGCAAAAATAAAAGTTAAAAAATCCCTGCCTTCTGCATTTTATCTCTTTTCCTTTACAGCTGCTTTCTCTCCTTATTCTGAGTCAAATATGTATTAAAATTCCATGAATGACTGAAATGCCCCATGTAATATTTCCTGTGGGTGATTATTGATCTTCTTGTCCTTGATGACTCATTTGTCTCCTGATCTTATCAACTCATGCAGACATACAAATTTTCTGCCATATCCTACAGCATTTCAGGACATTTCTATTATCTTTCTCTATCACCGCTGTTGTAAATCTCCTTTTATTTCTGCAGTAAACAAACTGTAAAGCTTTACATTTAAAAATCAGTTTTGATGGGGAGGATTTTTTGTTTGCTTGAGACTGATTCTCAACACAGGATCAATGAATTTGAGCACAAAATAGGTAAAAAGAAGACACAAGATAGACTAAGCTTAATTTAAAAAATGATTGCTTCTCTAACCACTTAGTTTTAAAATCACTTTCTCTTGCACTCTAATTTTCCTCTAATTCCTGAAGGATTGGAACAGTTGAACCACAGAGGTTTAACATTTAATTGTAATAAAAAGTCTGATAAATGAGAAGGAAGAGGACAGAGAGAGAAGATAAAAATAAAGAATGGGGAACAGCTGACAAAAGTGGTCTGGCAACAATAGTAGGGATAAATCTCTATTAGAGAAGTAATATGTTTCCAGTACTGGCTCTGGATTAAAAGAGAGGAAATAACGAGACCTTAGCAAGAGGAATAAATTTCAGCAGGAACCCCCTCTTTAGAAAGAAACTGGAAGCCATTAAAATTGAAAGAGGACTTGTACAGGGGGATAAGAGGTGACATGAGGAATATGACTACCTCAGTTATGTACAGAAAATTTCATTATCAAAAGAAACTCTAAAAGGAGGAAACAAAAACAAAGACCATTGTGTTTATAAACTCTTTTATGAGTCATAACATAATAACAAAGGAAAGTGTAGTTGTTACTCTGATCTTAATATTGGTTAGATTAGAATTTGGTAAATACATTATACTTTTCATGATCTGTAGACAAGAAAATAATATGCATGTTTAATTTATTTTCTTTTTATAAAGCCTAACATAGTAAAAATACTTGCAGTCAATTTTTGCCAGGCTCTTATCCCATTTTTATATCATGTTTTAATATGATGTAACATATGGTTATAAATATTTCATTACATTTAAGAATATAGGCTTCTGAAGTTGTAGCTTCTTCCTCTCCTACTAGAATATATGCGTATAGATATGTGTGCAGTGTTTTCTTTTTATCCAATATGTGTCTATTCTATATAACACTTAAAAAATATCCTAAAGTCGTTACTGACTATATCAGTTTACAGGAAAGGAAAAACACCTTGCCACATGAATTTTTTAATGTACAATTTTGAGAAGTGAGACTTCAATAACACTTCTGCTTTTGTCAATCTGACTGTTAATTTAGTTTAGGCTAAATTTATAGACACCAACCTTGGAAACTTAATATATAATCACTTCCAAGAAGATTTGAATTTTTTTTTAATTAAAACTCTATATTTCAGAATTTACCCAGAAATGCAGATAACACACAAAGAGCTAAAGTTGGAGCATCTGTGGACTTATCTGACAAAATTAAGTAATGGTACTTTAGAGCCAGGTTTCCATTGTTTAAAATTACTAAGTAGCGCATTTCACATGGAATATAGATAAGTAAAATCTCTATTACAACTATATCCAAGTTAAATCTCCAGGTTCAAATATTCAAGTATTTGAAAGGATTTTGTGCACAGCCAGAATCTGGGCTGAGATTTATTATGGGTAGTTTTAATTTTTATACCAAGGAGGCACTTAATATTTTCATTTTATTAAGCTTAAAGGTGCTCTAAGTCCATGTATCAACAATGATGAAGATATAGAGTGTCTTAACATGGCGCTTAAAGTTTTAGCTTTCATATTTTCCAGATTCTGTACTCCATTACTATATAGCTCTGACCTTCACATAAAGTGTCAGCAAGTTCATCGCAAAATTTAGTTAGACAAAACAATCCTTTTCCAGCCCAAAACCAAGGACACTGTTGCAGCTTCAGGCCCAATAAATTATAAACAACAGCAAATTGAGGAGAGCAAACTGAGAGGATGGGACTTCACAACCTGAAGCGGTTATTGTACAATTGACCCCAATATGTAAATGGACCAAAACTTGTAACAGTGTGAAAACATGTGACCCATTGTCCATCTCGGTGTAGCCTCAGCTGGGCTCTTGTACTGCCCAAGGTGTATCCTTTGAAGGACTTTCAATAAGAACCTACTTTATCCCTTTGGCATCATCTAACCTTTGCTCTCGGTAGCCACTCAAGGCATCAACATATTAATTTTAATTATGTTTTTCTACCCTGGAGGGTCAGATCTCTTTCTTCTTGGCATTCAGTGTCACATTCCACTAAGAATAATGCAACGTTATGGATTAATTTTTGTCAGATCATTATGAATATTTGATATATTAATCTCAGGTTATTCAATTACATTAGTCTCTGATTTAAAATTCGGCTTTATAATGTGAGCTATAAAGCACCGTACGTGAACTTACTATTGTTTAAATTTATTTCATTCACAATTTGCTTCATTAACTAGATTACAAAACTCAGCGAAAGTACAAAACTTGGGATTAGACTCCTTAGAATCATTCTAACTGATTCTAAATCAAATTCTCAACTCTTCATCACATTATTTGGCCTAATAAGTAAAACAGAGGATGATGAGAAATGGAAAACAAAAAAGTAAGGAGACAGGATAAAACTAAAAAAGGGAATGCTTTCTTAGAATTTCATGCATGTCAAAGACACATTTTTTAAATATTGAAGTCATATTTTTCCTTGTAGTCTAGCATAGACCAATTTAAATTTTTTTGGTCTTATGACTTTATACTCATTATTTATTTATGATTTTGACAAATAAAAATATTATTTTTCCCATCTCTTTTGAGTTATTTCAGCATAAACTTCCACCAAGAGAAGATGGGGCATTATGATTTAAATTGGCAACATATATTAAAAAAATCCCCCAACATTTTTTAGGTTTTATACACTTTAAAAAGATTTTAAAGGATTAAAAGCCAGGTTTGGTTTTGGGTTAGTTTATGCACAACTCACATTTTTTAAGCTGTATTTGGGGTTTTAAGCAAAGGTACCATTTATGTAATAAAATAAGTAAAGTACTGTGGTCTAATGCATCAGAATTCAATCCTAAATGTATCAGGACACCATAGCATTCCCAAAATCCTGAAGCACAAGATGGAAAGGATTTACACAAACTGCAGATGGGAAAGATCTTGACAGGGACAAGCATGGCTACATATAGGCCTTCTGTAGCATCAAATTTGATTCTGAACAATTTTCTTGCAAGAGAAACATGCTACTGCCCCAGCAGTGGGAGACCAAAGCACCAGGGAGTGGAGGACAAGCTGTTACTTTTCTGTGCTCCATCTTTTTGGAGAAGTTTAATTGTAAAAGTATTCAGTGTATAAATTCTCATGAGCAGCAATATAAATCAAAACAAGGGAAAAATATTGGTACAACTCCACCATCTGCACCACTAGAAATCCTTTTCCTCTGAAATTTTATCAGGTCTAATGGCCTTACAGCCTAGATTAGATTGACCCATCCTAATGAATACCAAAGGGAGATATTTCTTAGGTAAAAAGTCAGCACAGGGTTGCTCCTGGCTTTTGTGAAATGTCAGGCTTTGTGAGGAACTGGAATAAATCCGGTGACCTTAAAATGTTTATGGGTAGAAGCACTATTTCTATGCAAAGGTCACTAAGCAGCCAGTATTCACAGCTAGTTTAGCAGCTTAGTGCTTCTCTCCAGATGACAACATGATTTAACGTCTCACTGATGTGTTGGCCCCCCAGCAGGTATTTCAAAGTAGACATCTGTCAACATACTTGAGGAATCAGCTGTTACCTTTTCACTGAGCAGGCAGATAATGAGGATGATTTTGAAATAATCAGAAAACAAACACTTAGTTGAAATGAAGCTTTCAGTGTTTCCATGTGCAGATTGTATTGTTAGCTCAAACTGCTGTTCTTGGAGATTTCTGTAAACAGTAGGGATATGTTTCAGATTATAAGTGAAAGGAGAAAGTCTAAGGCGTTTGATTTATCAGTATCTATTGGAAACTTAATATGCTACAGAGAGTAGTTAAATGATATTTAAGAGCATTTACCTATTGTTAAAATTCAGGACCAAATTAATTTATTACTAATTAACATCTTAAATAAATATTTGTTTTGTAAGCACAGTAGTGAATGCAAAATACGGTTTATTAATTAATTAATTATTAATAGTCTATGTTTTAAATGCTTTATGTGTTTATTAAGTTTCATTATTCCAAAAGTTTATGAGGAAAAAATAATTTAAAATTCTTTTTACATTATTTCATTATTTTGTTATGAAAAATAATACAATTTTTAAATATATCAAAATGCCATGTTATCCTAAAAGAGATTTTTTTTAAATGAAATGCACTAAAATATTTTTTGATCCTATTCTTCAGCTAAAGATTAAAATGAAAATGAGAAAAGACCATTATCATCACAGGTGTAATGGTGATCATACCAGCATACTGAAAATGCAAGGTATTTGGGTGTGATGGTTTGAAAGCAAAACTAGTGAGAGGCTCCAAGTCAGAAATACAATTTAATAGGAAAAGAAAAAAAAAATAAATGCAATAATACAAAAGACCCCTGACAGAGTCAGAATACAACCTGAGCAAGATGATGGAAGCAGCAATTCCGTAGAAAGGTCTGGTAGCTCTGATCCTCTGTAGATCCAGTGGGTAAGGTACCCCGTATTGTCCCAGATCCCAGATTATATGCAGGTGAGAATGCTTGGCTCCTCCCCCTGGGTGGAGCATCTCACAATGGGATAATGAGTCATACAGGGGGGTCCTTGATGGCCCATTAACGGGAGATAACTCCTGGTGGGAGTTATCTGTAAGTCATCAGCAGGCCATTAACAGAAAACACGTTATCAAAAGACCCATTAGCAGAGGACACCTTAACAAAAGACACCCTAACAGAAAGAGGGAGGGGAGAGTCTGGAAGAATGCTGCTTCAGCAATTGGTTTCAACAGTTCATGAGGATGGTGGTAGAATACTCCGTGCACGTTCTACACCACAACCCAGGACATTGGGAAACAGTGGTGTTTCTCAGGCTATCTAACAACAACTCAACCCAATGATTCATAGCAGTAGTAGTATTGAAAAGATTCAGTTGTTTCATAGCATGGGCTTTTTTTCCATTTTATATGTTTTTTTCTTGACTGCTTATTCACAGGTTAGATAAGCTGGACTTTTGTGGTAGTTGTATTGCTTCCATTATGTTCTTAAATACTCCATATACATATTCATCCAAATTACTTGTACTACCCTAAAAGTTCAGCAGCCATAGCAATTTGCACTAATATGATTAAATCCTTTTTATAAGATGCTGAAATATATGTAAACTGGATTTGCATTAGTTAAAGGGTTAAGATTATCAACAACCAATGTGAGAAACTGAGGCATATTTATTTTTAAAGCAATTGAAAAATTTTTCAGTGGCTAGCACATGATATTTAATTGTGACAAACAGCCTCGTAACATGAAAGAATAGAGCTGGACAGCATTGAAAATAGGGGCATGGTAATAAAATATTGATTGAAACTGAACGAAAATAAAATGCTGTGTTTAAAAAACAGTTATTCACTGAATAAATGTTTGGCATAAAGAGCTTTTCATTTCACTCTTCTACAAAACAAAGAACCAACCATTGGACTGTGAGTCCATATTTTAGTAATAGCTCAAATCCCTTATTTTACATGTTTGCACACTTTGAGCACTACTACAAGTACTACTTGTTTTGTTTTATCCAGACCTTTGCCAAAAAGTCCATTCTCAAAGGCTGGACAGTGTAGTGGACTTTAGCAAATGGACAATAGGGATTTATCTACTCCTTCTCATGTTCTTGCATCAGGAGAAAAAAGATTGAGGTCTGATGGAAGGTAAGAGTCATTGTAGAGAGATCACAGAACCATAGAGGGGGAAGTCTCAGTAAGATATGAATCTAAAAGGTGAAAAAAACTAGGTGATGATAGGATTAGGAAGAACAAATGTTAGCCATTCTAACAGACTTCTGTGAATAATTCATGTAATGGATTTGGTATTATTTCCATTTTTTCTAAACCGTGGAACATGGACAAGATTTTCAAGAATAAATATTTTAAAATGCAAAGTTTTTTTTTGTGAATTTTAGATGTCTATGTACAATTGTTGTTTTAATTTGGTCTATTGATAAAGAATATGGTAATTACTGTTTTTTATTTTTCACCTACTGATTCTAATGGTCACCTCAAATTCAAAATAGCTAAGGATATTGGCATATAGGCATGTCACTGGCCAATTGAAATAACAGATGAGGTGTTTTCTGTATTTTGAATCAGATGCTATTCCTTCTTTACAGTCAAATTTTTTCTATGTAACTTGCTCAAAAGATCAGCTGAAAAAACCTAACAGAGCTGATTTCTAGTTAGAATAGAGTGAATAGGTAGGTGTAATATCCAATCCCAGGGCAAGTATTTTCCAGTTCAAGGTGAATTATAAAAAAACCACAGCTCTTTAAAATTAGCCTATTGCATTAACATTCATATTAAAATTAAAACTAATATTAATATATTAATAATTCCTCTGGTTATGTTCCTCTGAATATGGGTTCCATATTCAGATGTCATGTCTAATTAGCATTTGGTTTTTGGATACTATGTTGGGTTGGAAAAGAATATTACTGTGTGAAATTCACGGTAACTGTCTCCTTAGACTGCAATTGGTTTGGTATTTCCAGGCGAGACTTTCTCTAAGTGTGGTTTGTACATAGTCACAGAGCAGTGTAAAAAACCAAAGCATACAATTAGAATTAGACATGTATTTGTCTTAATACAGAGTACTGATAGCACTGCATTTGTGATCCATAGCAATACATTTGAAAACCAGGGTAAACTATTTTCCTCCCTTCTAATTTGCCATCCTACAAATTGTTTGAAATCAAATCCCTAGTGAAACACTTTGCTGGGTAACCTTTGAGATTTCTTAGTTGTGAGACTGATTTACATTGAGATGAATTCTAAGTGCAAAAATCCTTCAAGAGCTAATGAACATTATTTCTACAGGAGTAACACAGGAACAAACAATTCATTTGGGTTTAATAAGAAAAGCAATGTTTTTCCTCATAATATTTTTCTTTTTGACATATGGACATGTTATAGCTAGGTATTAAATTATTGTGAAGCAGCTAGACCTTGGTAATTGCACATGTAAAATCTTACCCAGCAGTACCCTGCAGTAAAATATACCAATATTTTTCTCCTACTTTGGTGTAATATGGCTTGGTTGTTGCAGTTCAGCTGGTATATATTACTTTCAGAATCATAGAACTATTAAAATTGGAAAAGACCTCCAAGATCATTGAGTTAGCCTGTGACCAAATACCATGTCAACTAAAACACAGGACTAAGTGGCACATCCAATTGCTGCTTCCATACTTCCAGCGCTTCTCTGGGCAGCCTGTTCCAGTGCTTGACCAATTTGAACTTCCCCTAACTTGGGGCCACTTCCCCTCACCCTGTCTTTTGTTATGTAGGAGAAGAGGCTGACCCTCACCTGCCTGCACCTTCCTTTTAGGTAGCGAGAAGGTCTCCAGCAGACTCAACTCCCTCATACAACTCACACGTATGCTCCTCATATGACTTACTCTTTAGGCCCTTTTACTAGTTCTATTGCCCTTCTCATGTCCCAGAAAGAATGGAGAATTTCCTTGTCTCTCTTTTTATTTTTAATGCATTTATACAACCTCTTTTTATTATCTTTCACAATGGTGGCCAGATTGAATTCTAGCTGAGCTTAACCTTTTTAATTTTCTGTCTACATGATCTATTGACATACTTGTATTCTTCCTGAGTTGCCTGCCCCTTCTTTCAAAGATCACACATTTTTTTTCCGTGAGTTCCAGTGAAAGCTCCCTACTCAGCCAGGGCACTCTGTTCATGACAGCTTATCTGTTGGCACACACAGACAGCCTACTCCTGCTGTCTTTAACATTTCCTTCTTTGGGTATCTTTGTTATTCAACCACCCAAGATTTTTTCCTCCTGTACACCACCAGAGTATATCAAAAGTATGTAAGCCCCTTTAAAAACTCACTGCATGAGCTTGGGGCATAATCACTCTTTGAACCAATGCCCTGGACAGGCCACTGTCTGGCCTCTGGAAGTCAAAATTGGAGGTTTTGTTGACCATCTTCTTTATCTCACCAAGAACAGGAGACTATAATTTTGTAGTTGCTATGGCCTCTGACCACCACATCTCCCACAGCCCTTCCCTGTTTGTGAACAGCAGGTCTGGCAGAGCATGCCCTGGTGGGCTCCCCTTCCAGCTGTGTCTGAAGTTCCCTTCCACACACTGCAGGAACCTCCCAGACTGTCTCCTCTCCACCATGTTGGGTTTCCAGGAACAAGGCCTAGTGATCATGAAACATGCACTGATAGAATATTTCACTTCATCCTGGCTGGGTGGTCTGTAACAAACTCCCAGCAGGATCTCTGCCTTGTTGGCCATCCCTCTGACTGTCACCTGTGGGAATACAGCTAGGAAACAGGACTCAAGGTACTGCGGATCACATTGCAGAAGTAGATGTGCTAGAGGGCCACAAGCTCTGGCAACACAAGGCAGGACCCTGAGGGAGGAAGAGATAAGGGTTTGCTTGATATGCAAAACAGTACAGGCCTGTACAAGTCTGTGCTAGCCTATAGTTAAGCAATGTTACTAAGAAACATTGATAAGGTTGTTATGGTTGTTATTGTTTAAGCAAGTAGTTATTTTTAGCTCATGCTTGAAAGGTATCAGCAGTGTATTCAGTAAATTTGCTTGATTGATGCAAACCATGGAGACCAACAGTCACCCACAGGCAGTCAGCCTTATCCCCACTGCCCCTGAGCTGTGTACAGCCAAAACCCTCCCCAGTGTACAGAGCCACCCCACTGCATCTCTTTTCTCACCTGTCCCTTCTGAAGAGCTTGTAGCCATCCACTGCAGCTCTCCAGTCACCCCACCACACTTCCATGGTGATAAACTAATCACAGCTTCCTGCTGCCAATGGCTTCCATTGTTTGTTATCCATGCTGGGTGCATTGGTGCCGAGGCACTTCAGCTGGGCCGTCCATGCCACCCCAACACTGCTGTGTCACCCCCAGGCTCATCTCTAATGAATTGTCTTATCCTTTTCTTCCTTCAAACCTAGTTGAAAGCCCTCACAATCATCCCTGACAACTCATAAGCTGGAGTCCTTTGCCTCCTTTTAGACAGATGAACTTTATCTTCTTCCAGGAGGCCTGGTGGTGTATAAACCATCCCATGATCAAGAAAACTAAAATTCTACCAATGGGATTGGTCTCAGTAATATTTTTGTTGCTACTTTGGAGATAATTATTTTAGATTTTTCTAACATAAATATAACTAATTCTTTTTTTGTTTTGCATAGTGTATACAATTACTGTTTTTGCTATATCTGAAAATGAAGTATGATTTTTTCTTTGAAGAATCTTAGCTGTCTTGCATTATGTACACTATTCTTCAACTCTTCCTTTAGGTTGTCAGTGCAAAGATTTTGAGGCAAAGTCTAATATTCTTGATAGATTTTATTATTGCCATTTTAATCACTATCTCCTTCTAAGCAAAAGAAGGAGATAAAAAGATAAAAGATATCCAGTCAAAAACTTGATCCAGTTTTTTGTTGCAGCTATGATTTGACTGTACAAAGATGCTATTTTCTATTTTTTATATATTTCTACTAGAAATAGAAGACTATAAATAAATGGAATATGGAATATTGTCTTCCTTCTCTTCAAAATGTTTTTGCCTCTTTGACTCTTACAGTTATTTAGGATATCAACACAGAGGAGATATATCATTGATGACAGAGATACGGAGGATCTCCTTACACAGTCTATCCACAGTCTATCCTGAGTTTTCAGCTTCATTCTCAAAATTTTATGTATCATTAATCAAAAACTTTCATTAAAGTTATTTGGAATGTTTGTGGAAAAATAAGATTACTATTATGCAGTGGGCTTTTTTTTTATTTCACCAGTATTACACAGGGCTTAATTATCTCATCTTAAATCAGGGGATTGTCTGTGTTACTCTTTGCAAAAAAACAAATGAATATACATTAAGGAAAAAAAAACCCCATGACTCAAGTCACTCACTTAAATCAAAAAAATTTCCAAAATATTATACAATATTATTTTGGTCTGGACACAAAATACCCCCAAACTATTCAAAGATTAGTAGACACAAATAATTTTCTATCTGGTAAAAAATATAAATAATGATCACCAGTGTTATAGGTGGTGATACTTTGATAGATGTATTTAATCATTCACCACTACATCAAGTGTCATTTCTGTGCAATACATCACCTCCAACACACTGAAAAATGCAGCAAAGGGGGAAAGGTACATCAAGACACAGATGTTTTCGCATACTGGGGCAATCCTTACAAGTATCATCAAGTGAAATACTGAGATTTACAATAGCAAATTGCAACGAGATTCATATTGAGAATTACATAGCAAATTAACTCGTACCATGTTTTGGGGTGAAATCTAAGTCCTTTCCTGCACTGCAATTTTTAGTATATGCCAATAATGCCTAATAAAACCAATATGCTAGTTTTTGATTTAAGAGAATGTTCCTTCTAATTATTTCTTCCCTATAAGAATCAACCAAAAACTGTAAAGACACAAAACAAAAAGCAACATAAATAGAAAGTTACTAAAACTGTCTCTGTGTTTTGTCTATAATTACAAAATATTACAGATTTTGAAAGTTTTTTTAAAAAATAAATCATTCATTTCCCCTTAATAAGATGCTTTAAAATATCTGTAAAACATCATACATTTTTTGGCAGTACCAATATGTTTTTTGAGTAAAACATTTAAAGATAGGATTTTTATCTGATATAAAGGTTATTGCAGTACTTTTAATGGTACAAAAATTTCTCGACTCTCAGAAGAAAAAAAAACAAACGTGAGATAAGACTACAATAAGATTAGGTTGGTAAAGCAACTCACTATTAACAAGCAATTAACAGACACAGATGGCACAGAAAATTTGAAACAGCTGAGAAAATATGGCATATTTCTAAAAACCCATATTCTCTATTCTGATACCTTTCTGCCTTGTACTTTTCTCTACTCTGAAATTCTAAATCTTCCTGGGAATGTCTTGTAAGGGTACCTGTCAGTAATACCCTGACAGGAAAAGGGCTGGACTGGAACGAAACATCATCACTATTTTTATGAGGAATGTATCAGATGTTCACAAGTATAGCAAGCCCTACCTTGAAATATGAATTTGTGGTGTGTATTTTGCAGTATAGGGGAAAGAGGAGATTTCAACATGTTACATTCAGTGAATAAGGTTTTATTTGCATTAAGCTCAAATATTAGGTCAAGTTCCAAGTACCAACATGTTAGGCAGCAATAATAATAATAATAATAATAATAATAATAATAATAATAATAATAATTTCTTTAATGAAATTAATAGTAAATAAATTATCATATATAATGAATGACAATAAGTATAGCCTTGATTGTAGCCATAGTTTATGTAATTTTAATTTCTTACAGACTTTTTGGTCAACATGTCTGTATTTATTGTCTACTGAACACAAGTTTATGCTTTCACATTTCCAAATGTTTTGAAATGTGTCTTTTTTGGAGGCTAATTCAATGCAAGCTGAAGTTGTTGTAAATGAAGTTGCACTACAAAAGTAAATGAAGAGGTATGATAGGACTTGTCATATTAGACTAAACAAAGTACAATTTTTTCTTGTGTACTTTGTAAGCTTTGAAAGCTATGGATTGATACCTACTGAGATCACCCATGTGTTGAATGAAATTCCAATAGCAATCTTTGAGATTACAAGTAACAGGAGTGCATCTGGAAACTTGAATGTAGGACACCTCATAACCCATTTTTAGCAGAGTCGGTTATGCTGCCCATCACAACATAAGGGTCTCCAGTGGATAACACTTCTCATAGCATCATAGAAGCAGGAAGAACTAAAAATAACTGTATTTTGAATAACAATATTAATAAAAGTACTCATAACTCAACTGTCATTTAAAATTTTTAAAAAATTTAAAATGTAACTGTGAGCATAAAATCAGTAAGGTCAGATATTAAATTCAATGCCATTGTGGGCCTTGACCAGCTACCTCTGAGATGAAAAGGGGGAAAAAAGCGTGTGTTTAATTAAGAAATACTGAAAAAAAATAAAACCCAAACCTGTATGAAACAAAGGCAAAATCTCTAAAGCATGAAAGAAGGAAATTTAAGAATAACTGTGTCCCTGATATGCAAAAAAGGTGTGGAGAGGCTGGAGAGGCTCCAGAGTTGGGTCACAAAGATGATCAAAATCTGGAAAACCTGCCATGTGAAAAAAGGCTGAGAGAACAGGATTTTGTCAGCCTTGAGAGAAGGTAGCTTAGGAGAAACCTTATCACCCTATACCAGCATTAAAAAAGGTGGCTAAAACCGAGATGGAGAATCCCTTTTTAAAATGAATCACATGGAAAAGATGACAGATAGTGGTTACAAGTTACTCCTATAGAGATTCCAACTGGACACAGGAGACAAATTTCTCACAATGAAGAGAGCCAGATATTAGGATAATCTGCCCATGGAAGTGTTGGATTTGCAATAATAAATTCAGCTGGAAAAGATTCTGCATTATCTTCTCTAGAACTTGCTCTTGCAAAGAGAAGTTGGACCAGACGATGAAGCCGCTTCTGACCTGGTATTCTATGATTGCATGAAATGGAAGTGAGAGAGTGGTGTAGGGTTCTTTCTGTGAAATAACTTTAAAAATTTACCCTGCCACTTTAACAGAATATATTTATCAAACAGAATTTTGGAAACAGAATTTTATGTAGGATATTTTACCTGGGATTATATTTTTCAATGTGTAAAACAAAGCAACTACTCCAGGTCAGCTCCAGAGGAAAAACCATTTGATTCACTGCAGCTTAGTTCCGCACAAAGCCCAAGCTTTGTTAAATGAATATGCCATCACAAGGTATGAATTTTCTGAACTGTCATGAGCAAAGATTCAGATTCTAGTAGAGATATGAGAAAGAATTTTTTTTCTAAAATCAGTACCCTAAAGAAAGGTTGTTCTCATAAAAACCCCACAAAAATCAGAGATCATAGGAAGTAAGGTTGACTGATGTTTGAAGCATTTCAGTAATCTCTATTAAAAAAACAAGAAAATAAAAAGCCTAAACAACACCTATTGTTATTCAGCATGTATAGATAAAGAATAAGCAAAAGAGGATTCTGTGAGATTTGTGCTTATATGAAGCATACCTCAATGTATTTACTTCAACCTAAGGAGTCAAGCAGTCTTCGTGGTTTATTTTTCTGTAGTCCTGTGGTGGGCTGACCTTGGCTGGACACCAGGTGCTCACCAAGTCTCTCTATCACTTCTCTTTATCAGCTGGTTGAGGAGGAATAAGTATAGCAAACAAAAGACTCATGGTGCAAGATACCAACAAATCATGAGATCACTCATCAATTACTGTCACAGTTGAAACACTAAACTTCAGTAAATTTGTTTAATTGTTTGCAAATCAAATAAGATAAGAGTAATGAGAAATACACTTTCACTCCAACCCTCCCTTCTTCCTGGGATCAACTTCACTCCCAGTATCTCTACTTCTCCTCCTGAGTGATGTAGGAGGGCAAGAATAGGGGGGTGTTCACGACTCTGTCCCTGCCACACTTTGCCACTCTCCCCCTCCTCCCTCCCTTCACAGTCCTCAGTGAACTGAAACATGGGCCCTTCCCAAAAGAAGTTCAAATTCTTCACAAATTGATCCAGCATGAGTTCCTTACATGAGATGCAGTCCTTCAGGAAGAGACTGCTCCAGACTGTGTCCTGTCAGGAAATATGAACCGGTGTGAGCTCCTCTCATCATGGTTGCACAGGTCCTGCCAGAAACCTGCCTCAAGACTGGCTCTGTAGACGGTCACAGCCTTCTTTGGGTGTATCCATGGGCTTAACTGGAGGCCTTCATGGGCTGCAGAGGCACAGCTGCCTCACCATGGTCTGGCACCAGGGTCTGCAGAGGAAACTTGGCTCTGGCTGCTGGAGCAAGTCTACCCTCTTCTTCTTCACTGACCTTGGTCCTACAGGGCTATTTCTCTCACAAATTCTCCTTCCTGTTTTCCATCTGCTTTTTGGGCAGCAGTTTCTCTCCTTCTTAAACACTTTATCCCAGAGGTGCTACCACCATTTTCGATGTCTCAGTCTTAGGTCAGTGTCGACGCTGGCTGGCATTGGCTCTGTCAGACAAGGGGGGCCCCTTCTTACAGATTACACCCTTGTAGCTCCCCCACTACCAGAAGCTTGCATGCAATCCCAGTACATGCATGAATCTTTTGTATCTTCTATTCTTTGACATGCAGTTTTGAACAGTGATACACAGTGTATGAAATTCATTACTGTTTTGTATAATTCCTTATCTGCTGACTGGCTAGAACTGGTTCCAGTTGTGTATTTAAACGCTCTCAAAAGGACCAGCTCACATTTAAGGTCCTTAGTACTGTTGTCACTGGGCACAGAATATAGGGTAATTTTCACTTTATAGCTTTCTTTCTGCCAGAACACACAAAGTCTTCCTGTCACTTGGCATTGTACTGTGGAGGAGGGATTCACACTTCAAGTATTTTAAATTCTTGTTGTGTTAAAAGGCTAAATATATGATCACCAGAGTGTTTGGAATGCACATTGTTGTACTGAATTTGCCAAAAACACAATTGATTGCTTTAGCACAGGTGAATGATTTGAACAAGAGGTAATGACACGTTTAGTAAAAAGTTCAGTAACAGATTATTATATTTGGTGATAAATGGTCCATATTTTTTTATTACTGTAATTGTAAATATTTCATTCTATTATATATTTATAGTTAAGAACTAGTTCTTTACAAAAATCAATTTCCCTTGTAAAAATATAAAGAAAACAAAAAATAGGATAAATAATGAACATTTGCAGTATAGCTGTGCAGTGCCTCTCTTTGAACACCAAAACAGTTCATCCAAATGTATCCATATGGTCTTTATAGATGCTTTTCAGGATGCCTCTATCCCAATCCCACTCAAATCATATTAAAATTTATTTTCCGTAAAAGAATAACCTGAAAAAATATTTTAGACCCACAGATACATGAATAATCAATTGTTTTGTTGTGATCTGTGGAGTTATCAGGACTGGAGAGCAGCTTGGAAGAGAGGTGCTGGAGGTATACGTGATGTTAACATTCCCATTTTAAATTTTTGCAACTCATACATAACAGCTGCTGTTACTTAGACATGGTTAGAGCCTGTTATTAAAAGCCCACTGTGCTCTTTCAGCTATAAATTTAAAGTAAAAGCTATCAGAAAGATTATCTTTATGAAATTGGAAATGGCGTTATATAATCAAATTCACTAATTTGCCCAAAGATTATAAATTGTGGAGCAGAAGATATTTACATATTCTAGAGTATAATAAAGTCATTTTTAATAGAAAATATAATACTTTCTTCAATAATAAGAACCTCAAGTAGTTTCAGGTACCTCTCTTGACATGTCCAGATATATAAATAAAATGCATTTCAGCAAAATTGTTCATAAGAAATATGGTGATGTTTAGCAGTTCAAACCATAAGCCATAACATTTCTAAAATAGCATACTAATTTTCTTAAATAGCTTCCCTGAGGTTCCACATTTTTTAATGTGTGCAGCAACTTATGAGGTGCATTCTTGGAAAAATTAATACTGCATTACAGCTTTAATGCAAATTCTTAATAACTCCTTAATAACGTCTATTAATCATGGTCTTAGTATAGTCAATTTTGTGTGAAGAAGGTTTCAAGGAATTCTATACTTTTTAACTTTGGAGCTTCACTGTACATATTCGATATTATTCTACTGGAAAAGTTTTATTAGTTTTTCTGTTTGTTTGCTTTTCTCTTTGTTAAACTTCCCTAATTTTTCCTATTAATTACAGTGAATAAACCTTTACTACTGCTTTAAATCTTTGTTGTTCTTGAGGCAATTGATTACCTTTTCAAAAAGAACTGCATTTTTTTACTGACCACTATTGTAATAATTTGTAGTTGTAACACAGCTATGGTATTATCTCATTACCAAGTCATTAAAAATTATGAATCATTTTGAGTGACAACCTAGTTGTTTAGACTCCACAGATAGAAAAACTGATATTTCTAAAAGATGATTCATCTTGACCTAAACTAGTACCTGGAAATGAGATCTTTCTTATCCCCAAAGGGCTATTTCTGTCCACAGATCATAAAGTCAAGGTGACTGGCATAGGCATTGCTATCTGCACAGTAAATATTTATAAACTTATCTGTTAAGTCTGCACCAGATATAACTAATTCTGACCAGGACTACCATTAAAATCTTTGCGCCAAATGTCCATATTTGAAAAATGCTCACTTGAAAATAAGCTTTCTATGTTTGTTAGAATGGAAAATTAATCTTTTTAAATGTCCTGGTTTAGGACAAATTAGGGGAAGGTCTCCAGAAGGAGCCCCCCAGAAAACAAACCTCCACCACCCCTTCCCCCCCCAGCTCTGGGTTTGAGAAGGAATTCCTCGGAGGAGAAGTGGAAAAAACCTATTTATTAACAAATAAACAAAGACACTCCCCAACACAAGA
>JANPWX010019700.1:815936-828994 GCA_024734555.1 Trochalopteron elliotii | reverse complement strand
AGTACATAGAGATAAAGTTGCACGATTGGGATAGGAGGCGCCGTCAACCCAGGACATTAAACAAACAAACAAACAAACAAACAAACAAACAAACAAACCAACCAACCAATGTTCTTGAAAACTTTTCCTTTCTGCAGCCTTTTCTTTAAGGGTACAATCCTAGAATAACTGAAACTGTGGGCATTTATATCATTAAATCATGATATAAATTAAATAAATTCATTTCAATTTTGATTTAAATATAGAAGAAAAACAAGTACTGCTTTGTATAAACATTTTCTCTGTATTTAACATGCCACTTCTGACCCACTTCACAACACACATAAATAATATTTTATTTCTGGTAGCAGAAACAGAATAATTAAAGAATCTGACCAGATTCTTTTTATAAGTTATTTGTGAGAGCTCACTTAAGTTCCTAGTGCTGTCATTAGACTAAGGTCCTGAAACACATCAACCAAGACCAATCTCCTGATTATCCTAAATGTTAGTTGTCTTATAAGTAAATTTCTTTTGTGTTTCTGGAGGGATAAGCATTTTACTGATGCCACACCTTATACAATGAATAATTATTTTATTTTGAGATGAGTGATTTTTCCAGTTGTTGATATTTGGCGTTTTTAAAGGATATAGGTTCTCATTTAGTTTTCAGAAGGTTATTCTCAGCAGGATTAATGAGAAAATAATTCTTTGAAAATAGGCATTATTTTACACCTCTAATAGAGAGTATGTAGAAGCACATCAAAAACAATAAAGGTTTAAGAGCTAAGTCTGTGACATATAGGGAAAGTGATACCCACATTAGATAGGCACCCAGATGAGAATGGTCAATTCCTACTCTTAAATTCAGATCTTACATATTCCTTATGTATTCTTCCCAAGAAATCAAAGGCAAACTGTTCATTAAACCCTTAAAAAGCAAAACCAACCACCAAACAAAAAAAGCATCTGACTTCCATATGATATTCCTAAAAATTATATGCAATGTCTACTTGAATTCTTGTACACTGCAAGGATCTGTAAGCAAATACTAAAAGCACACAGCCAAAATTAAAGACAAAGGAATTAAATTGTATGCTAAATAAAATAAATGAAAGTGATTTCAATAATTTCTGTGTGAGAGAAATTAAGCTGTAGTTTCCTTGCGATAAATTCTCAAAAACATATTTTGGCTCAGATTTTTTGTTGTGTTTTGTATCTATTTAAATATACTCATTTACATTCACACATCAAATTGATAAATATTCTAAAATTATACTGTTATAAGATGTTGCTTTTGTTAACAGTGGTAAGCTGAGGGATATGGTGTTATAATTGTTAAAGTTGTTGAGGCTTATGTTCACCAGAAGACCCTGTGGGAAGGTACAGCTGCAGGCTGGATGGTTGGAAGTCAGTTGGGAAGCAAGGGATAGTTATGACTCATGGACAGCAGACTGCAGCTGTGCCAGGCAATGGGTGCTCTTCTTCTGTTAAGTTTTGGGTTTGTCTGGTGGAAATACAAAGTATAAAAGGGGGGTGATTTCTACAATAAAGGAATCTCCTTCAGATGCATAAAGGGGGTCCATGTATCTTTGTTTCCCATTGCTGCAGTAAGTAAAAACAGTCTATTTAGAAAAACAAAATTCTACATTACTCAGAAGGCATTGTTAGTCATCCTTTTCTTTTGTATTTATATTCCAGAAGATATAACTATTTTACCTGTAAATTCTTTAAAAGGGTTGCCTTGTACCTCATTCTAATTGGTAAGCCAAACAGAACAAACTGGCTTTTGGCCAAATGCACACCTTTGATTCTGAACAGAAAAGTGCCCCATGTCATCTAGGGTCCTATAGATAATTTTTGATTTCCAGTCCCTTAAGTTTTCTCATGCTAAATCTTTGTCAGAAGAATTATTTTTATCTCTTTCTTTTTTTCTTTCCTGTTGATTTACTAGTCTGGTGAGTAGTCTACAGGGAGTTACTGCTTAGAAAATAATCTATGAACTGGAACTGCATTCAATTTAAATAGCAAGAACCTACAGCTGTGCTAAGAGAGTAATAGAAAAAAAAATAGATTAGAACCAGTTTACTATGAACTTTTTTTCCCTTACAGGATCACTATCCATAGGGCCTTTGAACATCTCAGAAAATGGTCCTGCTCCAGGCTGTCTTGCCTTTTAATCTTCTAAATAACTTCTAATCTTCAGCAACTGCAGTAAAAATAAAAGGACATGTCTGAATTAATGGGTAGGCACAAAGATAACAGTATTAATGCTGGTCAAAATGAGATTAAATTGAGATTTTGCTGACAAAATAGTTCTTATGTTTCAAACAATGTGCAAATACTAAATTTCCAAGCAACTGTGAAAAAAGTAGGCATGAAACTAACTCCTGGGAGCTCTAAATGTGAGCATTTTATTAGAAGGCAAAAGGTTATAAACAATTATTCTATTTACAAAATCTTGCCAGCAACATATAGTCCAGTGAAACTATCTAGAGTGAAAAAATAGACATGTAGGAGTTTTTTAGTCCAACAAGAACTCTGTTAAGGAACATTAAAATAAAAATGTGAAGATTACTCTTATTTTGGAGATGTTGGTGTTTTTTTATCATGTGGGCAGAAATCTGAAAACATGAAAAAAATTTTTAAAGTTTTCCAAGTGTCTTTATAAGGAATATGACAGGAAAGCATCAAATAGGAACTTAAAAGTTTTATAATAACTTCCAATAATAACGATAATAACTAGGAATTTCCTACCTACAGTGTTATGCTGAGAGAAATTTCTCAAATTGTTTTGAAAGTGAATGCAGAGAGCCTGTTTTGAGAGATGTGTTATAGGGCAGTAGCTGCAGGGACATGAAAAAGGACAAAAAAAAAAAAAGAATGCAATTTGGAGGTATTAAGTAAAAATCACTCACAGTTTGTAGACCAGTGAAAAATTAGGTGGAAAGGAGGCAGATCCATAACCTGAAGAACACTATTTTCTATGATGAAAATTTAGATTCAAAAGACAAAGTGAACTACATTAATTCACATTAATAAGACTTATGAACAAGGAAAATAAAATCTAGACCACTGCTAGATTTTCAAGATTGGTCAATATCTTCCAGATATCATTGAGCAAGAGATATTCAGTTCTTCTGAAATCAGTGGATTTAGGTAATTCAGGCTGCTTTTAGCAATATGAGGAAAGAAAAAAAAACAAAAAGAAAAAAGACAAAGAAGAAACGTTAGGTTGTCTCAGTAAGATAGGATTTTTGTTTCTGGGAAATACGTTGGGGTCTCCTCTGTTTACTTGTTTGTTTGTTTTCCAATTAATGGATTTTCCTTCATAAGGAAAGGATGATAAAAAAATGACATTCTGAATGTGTCATGTAAGTTCTTTAATGGCATGATTCCTCTGAAATAGAAAACCTACATTGCAAGTAGATCTGTATCAGATTGTTTATAGCAAATCACCTTAGAAGAATAAACTTGTTTTAAGGTAGAATTCACATAGTCCAAAGGTAAAAATAAAATCAAAGAACCATAGAATCCTAGAATAAACATCCAATTATTCTGAATATGGGGTTAAAATTCGTAGAGAAGTTCTTGAAACTTCCATTCGCTTAGGTATTTGATAAATTAGACCTTTCTTATGAAGAAGCATACTGAAAATCCATGTGTTAGAAATACAAGTTCATCTCCTGTCTCCAATTGGTCTTATTGAGATTTACCATAAAGCTCAGGGAAAAATAAGTAGCCATGTGTTCCTATGAGTAACTAATACTCAGTTACAACACAACTCTTACTTTATATATTTTTAAATTATATAAGACCCAGGAAATTTAATAAATTGCAGTTCAGTTATCTTCATTTAAAAAGTAAAGATTATTTATTATGACATGTACTTAAATTACTATTTGTATATGCAGAAAATCACAGAATTAAAATAGATTCAGCAATAAATACATTTTTTTAAAAAATGTACATTATTGTGTTATGTGCACCTTCAACTGTACAATAAAATACCATAAATCATTCCTGTGAAAAATACTGTTCTTCTTCAAGGACACTTAATAAATATTCTTCTACGTTTTCAGTTGCAACCATCATGTTTTGTTTTTTAAAGAGATTTCAACATCTAATTTTCTGGTGCAGTGTCTGAAGAATTCAATGACATTGCATCCTCCTCTTACAACCAATTTAAGACTTTATCCTTCAGCTCAATGGAATGTATTGTTTTGGCAACCTGAAATAGTAGGACTTTATTTGCGTGTCTATGAACTAATGCTTATTGAACCACCTAAATCCTTTTAAACACTTGTGATGATTTCATGTGATCTTGGGTGTTCTCTTCACCTTCATCTCAGACACAAAAGAAAAAAAATCCAGTCTTCCCACATAATGAAATGTGTACAGTATATTCTGGGCCGATACAGGTGGGTTCAGAGAACGTCCAGTCAGACAGGAAACTAATGGAGCAGGGGATGGTGGCAAAAATAAATAAGTAAGATAACTTCCTTTCCCTCTAGGTTTGAATGGTAGTGTAGTTTAGATATAATTTTTTTTAGTAAAGATTTAACTGCTATTTTGAATGAATATTTACAAGTGGAAAGACAGATGAGCTTTAACTGGAAAGAAAAAAATCTTCTGTTGCTTACTTTTGACACTAATATGAGAAATTTATTTGTAATTTTGAGACTCATAAGGCAAGTAGTCTAGCAGTTACATCATTTTCTGCATCCTTCTCCATGCCTTTCTGGTATCATTTTTTTGCAGGTTTTTTCACCATGAGCCCTTGTATTTCCTTGGTGTTTTGTTATTCTGTTACTTTACAGTTTCTAGTCTGTATCTTCCTATCTGGTCATAATTTTAATACCCCATAAAAGCCCATAATTTTACAATCCTCCTGAATTTATATTCTTGTCCCTAGTGCTTTCCCCATATTTAGCATCATTCATAAACTGAATAGCCTTGGTCTCTCCTCCCTCTTCCAGGCCATTAACAGAGCTGTTGAACTCATCTCCCTCATCCCGACACATGCTATTTCAGACAACTCAGTCTGTAGTCGTGATTCTAGCCCATCTTCACACCTTGCATGTGCAAGTGGTTTGGTGTGGTCCATGTGATCCTGGATCTCACGTCTCTGCAGTGTGTGTTTGCCTGCACAAGTCACTAGGCACTTACCCACACATGTTACACAGTGCCTGCCATGGGGGTGGGCCAGCAGAGGACCAAGGTGATAGCTCATCTGAGATTGCCTGGAGCACAACTGGCATCTTCTACACTGTGTGAGTAGGTGAGCACCACTACTGACAGGGACACTCCAAACCTCCTTGTACTCCAGCAGATTGAGCCTAACCCAAGCCGTATGCCAAGAGGAGTTTCATTTTCAGTGTGATATCTCTGATATATAGTTTTGTAGCTTATATACAGCCCACACAGCATTTCCTAGACTATGTATAAGCAAGAATTGTTACTGAAAAAAAACCTGAGCCAAAAACAGTCCTAACCCCCAAATATCTAGGTTGTCATACAATAGACATCATTACATCAGCTAGAATGGAACTGAACCAACTTCCACCAGCTGAGGCCATTCTTGTCTCATTTATCTTTAAAGCTCTAAAACTAGAAGTGATGAATTATGCCAAAATGTCATCATATTTCCCCAGTGTAATTACAAAACTAAGGAAGAGTCATTATCAGCTAAAAGTTAAGGAGCTTTAAAATGTCTTTCGCTAGAGATTCCATAAGCCTTTTTTTTTCTTTTCGCTAATAAGTGGTACACTAGCTTGTCTCTGTCTTTCACTCATATCTTTTTTCTTTTCTTTCTTTTTTAGCACAGGCACATGCTGAAGACACTTAAAGGAATTCCATAAAGGTTTGTGACTGGGCAAAACTAAAATTATATTTTTTGTGGGGAGTAAGGAAATCTGGTCATTCGCATATCCTCATGTAATTATATTGTTAGCCATGAGGTGAGGAAAAAGATCAGTTCTAAGAATTAAAATATTTTTTAAAATTATGATCCAATGTTTTATCTTTCCAAGAAGACCTAAATAATGCACATATTTCCTCATGCAATGCAAAACTTCTGATTTTGAAAAACATATAGTTTACTAACAGCATTCTAATTCTAAATTATTGGGATTCAAATCCTTCTTTTCACATCCACTGAATACCTTACAGTGGATGAAAATAACTCTTTTATTTTTCTTTAAATTCTACTCATGATGGTTCTAAGCAGGTGTACAGCAGATGAGAGACTTGAGGCACCCACCTTTTTTTTCCCACCTATGTATCTGTGTGATGTGGAACCATACTACAGATAATTTGTAAAAGTATTGATTAAATATTTTTAATCATTAATAGTCTTTAAAGCACCACTTCAGTAAATTTTCCCCCATAGCCATCAGAAATCAACTACTTAAAAAAAGGAAATCTCCTTCCTTCTAACAGCTAGTTTCCACACTGAAGTGGTAAATAACCAATAAGTAACAGTATGTGTTGAAATAGTTCAATAAAACTAGCAAAACAGTTCTCTTTTGCATGAAAAGGGCAGAGGTGAATTCAGAGATGGAAATGTACTGCTTCATTGCCTGACACTAAGTACTTCACTTCCTTAGGGAGGAACAGAACACATAAAAATAATCACTACCTTTTTTCAGTGACCTGCTACCCAAAAATGAAAAATGATCCAAAACACAGCTCAGAACTCAGAACAACCACAAAACCTTTAGTAGTAGTAGTAAGAAAATTAAATAATATTCTGAGAGAAATTTTGAAGTTTTTTTCTATTAAGGACACAGTTTGAAAAATTAGTTTAAAATCTAATAAATACTGAAAATATTGTTGTTTTAATATATTCAGCAGACCTTCTTAACAAAAGGGGTTTAGATAAGACCAGACATGTTTATTCAGGATGGATTAAAGTTCTTAACATAACCTTAAGTCATCAGGGTTGTAAACCAAATTGTAAAACTGAATAAGATCACAGTTTTCACTGTCTAACATTTGTATTTACCCTTTATACTCAGTTGCCTATTACTGGGGTTTTTTTCTGTTTCTCATACTTTAATCTTCTTTTTCTTCTACTTTTGACACTTGCCATTGTTCTTGATTACTTTACCTGCCGTCTAAAATTCAGCACTTAATTTTGTTGGTATTTCAACAGCTTTAATGTTCTTTAAAAGAGATTGTGAACCCACTGTCACAATAACCCTGCTAATCACAAGTTATTATGATTGCAAAGTACATATCGACATAGTAGGTCTGTGTTGTTTTTCTAATGATGTTTTATACATTCAGAAAATCAGAGAATAATTTGGGTTGGAAGGGTCTTTCCAACTCTATTTTTATTATTGAATACTTTGGCTAAGAAAGCCTGGATGTAGTTATCAAGCATCTGAAAATTAAAAAATGGTACGCACCAAATTTTTAGAAGAGTATGTACAAGCCACCAACAAGACTTTGGACTCACAAAGTACTAAGTGAAAGACATTCTTGATCTTAGTGTTTCAGAAGTTCTATAAGACTGGTATTCTTTGAAAATGTGTTTGATCTGCCAAAATTCTCCTTAGAGAGGTACATGCTTTGCGAGGTATTTTTTCTTCTTGTTATAAAGCATTGTTTCTTTTGATTTCAATATTGAAATCAATTGTTAAAAATATCTGGTGTGATTTTTCAGAGTTTGGAATAAAATGTATGTTTTAGAACTAACATTTCCATGCCCCTTTGAGCCTCCTACAGCTGGAACATCCGTCACAATTTCAGCAACAAAAGGTAATACTGAACAGAGGGTGAACACATGCCACCGAGGTTGCTACATGCAGCAGAAGACTGTAAAACAATTAAAGAAAAATTGGTCTGCCCTAAATTCTGGAACACTGCTGCAAAACTGCTATTTTTCCAAGTCAGCTGTCCTCAAAGTCTTTGTATGATACTCTACCCAGGTACACACGGTGTGACTAGCTTAGATTCAGTTTGCAAAGCTTGCTAATGTGTGGATCTGTATGAATAAAACCCCTACATGCTCTTACTTTCCTGTTGTGAGCATGATAGGCAGCAATTTAACTCCTGTATTGGCCTTTGAAATGTTTACTGTGATCTTTATGTGCTCATCATTTTAGATGCTAAAACCTGAAGACTGGAAGTGGCTTCAGTTTCCTTGCAATGGTATAAATTTTTTAAATCTCTGTTTTCTTATTTCCTTCCAAAGATCCCCTCCAGTATCGATCACTTCTCTTCCCTGCACTTCTTGTGCAGACATACATGCTCATCTGTTACTTAAATTCAGTACTGGATTAAGTAGTATCAGGTTCCTTCCCAATTGTTTTGGATAATGTGAATTTTCAGGTAAGTAACACTTAGATAATTAAAATTATACTTTAATTATATGTCAGTGGTCTAGAATATTTGCTTTATTCTCCTTTTATCATGTCAGCATTTTTTTCTGGATTATAAAGTTAGACTAGACACACATTTTCCTAATATAGATATACTTCCCGCATCATTTAATTTTTCATTCTACTATGGTTTAGAGGATTACTTCTACTCCACTAAATAAGACAGTAGATACAAACTTAACATTTTGAACTCAGAAATTACTCAGCTAGTAAAACCTTAATTAAAGTAAGAATCATTGCAATAAAAGTTTGAAAATGTCACTTTATAAGATAATATAAACTGCACATTCAAAACACAGTAACAAACAATCATCATTTGTAAAAGGCATTGCATGTGAGGAACCATGATGTCAAGCAAGAAGATGCTTAGAAAAAATTCATACAACTGTGATTCAATTATCACTAACTGTAAAAAAGAGCAACAGTGTGATCCTTAGATGAATGACACCTACAAACACTTTGTTCCTTTAAAATCATATGTTCTATGTGGATAGCATATCCACATCTGCAGACATTTACAAACCAAATGAAACAAAAACTAGGCTGTTATTCAAATGGTGATCCACTGATGGGATGCTTTCTAGTCTCTCTAAGAGCTATTCCAAGATTAAATCTAAATTCCTTCCCCAGGTTTAAATTTTAATTTTAGCCATGTGGCAGAAAATGGACAAGGCATGAAGTCACTGTAACATTACAAGTCTCATCTTTAGGCAAACTTCTTACACTAAGAGCTCCCATTTCTTAGAGGTTGTCTCGTTCTTTGGTGATTACTCTAGTTACTTGAAAATCCTAAAAATGCACGTGGAAACACTTCCTCATAGCAAAATAATACGACCATTACCTTCTGTTGCAGTCATTGAATAAAGCTCTTATTTCCTTTCTTTTGCTGCAAAAGAAAATATAAAAGTCCTGACTGAGACATGATAACAATATGTGATACTATCAATGTATGATGTGAAAGTTCAACACTAAGCAGATGAGGTCAACTTATGGAGTTGTTATGAACTCTGACTAAAAGTCAAGTATTTCCTGAATACTCTTACAGATATTATACATTCAGGTATCTGTTCTCAGACCTGTGTGGAAAATATCAGTCACAACTGAGAATGATGGAAATATGATGACAAAAATTATTTTCTGTGGACTGTGTTTAGTCCCCTTCCTAAAGTTTTAGCCCTGTTGTAACTTCTGAAACTGTCAAATTTTGGAACAGATATTTCTTCATGGTTGTAAGATAATACTTTTCAACTATTTTTACATATGACAAGACACTTTTTCACAGAGAAATATATTTTAAGTCACCTATAAAATCTGTAGTCCAGACCAATGGTTTGCCAAAATCAGCTGCCACCAAATTATAACATATAATTAGCTGTAATTTCCCCTCTAATTTATTCTGGTCCAAAATGTCATAGAATCTTAGAATCTAAGGGCGTTGGAAAGGAGCCTTAAAGATCACCTAGCTCCAAGACCTCTGCCATGACCAGGTATGCCACACACTAGGTCAGGTTTCTCAGGGCCCATTCAGCCTGAACTTGAACACTTCCAGGGATTAGAATTGGGTAACCATGACTTCTCCAGCCAAAAATTTCAGTGTCTCATCATCCTCACAGTAAACAATTTCTGCTTAACCTTGAAACTAAACATACTCCCTTTCATTTTAAAGCCACTACCTCTTATCATATCACTCCATTCCCAGATATAAAGTCCACCTCCAGCACTCTTCTGTGCCTTCTTTAGGTATTGGGGGGATGATATATGATCTTTTTGGAGTCTTCTCAATGCTGAAGAAGCTCAGTGCTCTCAGCCTGTAGATGAGGTGTTCTAGACTTCTGATCACCTTCATGGTCTTACTCTAGATTCACTCCAGCAACCTCACATCCTTCTTATCTTGGGTGTCTAGGAGCTGGATACAGTACTCCTGGTGAGGTCTCACCAGAACAAAGAAGAGCAGAGCAGTGCAGAGGATAAAAATCAGTCTGCTGCTCATACTTACTTTGATGCAGCCTAGGATGTGGTTTCTGGGCTGCGAGTGCGCAGTGATGAATATCTTGAGCTTTCTCTGAAAGGCTGCTCTCACTCTTCTCTGTCCAGCATTTATTTGTGCACAGGAATGTCCTGCCCTGGATGGAGGATCTTACACTTGGCTTTGTTCTTCAAGGGTTTTGCACATGCATACCTCTCAAGTCTTTCCAGGTCACTTTTGGATGGCATTTCTTCCCTCCAGTGTATTGAGTGCACCACATAACTTGGTGTCCATGGTGAACTTGCTAATGGTGCCCTCAATCCCATGTTGGTGACAAATGCTGAATGGCACCTGTCCCAGTACTGACCTCTGAGGGACACCACTCATCATTTGGACATTTGCTCTCTGCTTTGACATCCAACTATTGACTGCAATTCTTTGTGTGCAGCTATCCAGTCAATTCCTTATCCATCCAGTGAACCATTGTCAAAACCATTCCTTTCCAGTTTAAGAATGAGGATGTCATGGGACAGTGTCAAATGTTTTGCACAAGTCCATGCAGATGATTTTGGTTGCCCTTCCCTCATCAACCAGTGCAGTAATTCAGGGTGAATGGTATATATGCAACAAAGTCTAGGGACCATTATTTGGGTTGGAACACGAATTAATTAAAATTGATGCACTAGATGCTTGAAAAAATAATAATAAAGTTAGCTAGGATGACTACCATCTGTCAGTGGGTTATTTGATTTGACATTATTAATAGGAAGTAAATTATGTAATATTTACCATTCTTTTATACAGAACACCTCCAGATCCATTAAGTCTTAATTTCAGATCTTAAATATTTGGTTTAAACTGAATCTAAGAACCTTGAAAACCTAAAATCAGAGGCAAGTTCTCTACTTCTTTTCCCTTCTCTTTCTTTTTTTCTTTTCTCTTTTTTGCTTGCAATAGAGAATTGTCATAGAATTAGGAGTAATTTTTTATACTTCCGTAGTCAGTCTTTGTGTCTCACTTAAGCAGAATACAAAGATCAAATAATTGTTTGGGTCCTTTTCTGTCAATGATCAAGAACCGTAAGCTTAGATGCTGAAGTTAAAATATTTGTATGGATATAACAAGTAATTTCTTTTTCTCTCTGCACTGCAAAACCAAATGTATGAAACCATAAATATATTTGCCATGCTATATTTGCCATTTACTTAGGATCTTTGACAACACTAACAATTACATGTTCATCCTGCTTTTTTTTTTAACAGTCATGTTTTAAGCCATGTTACCTATATCCTATCCATTGAATACTGAAAAAAAAATACAAGAAAAAAAAAAGAATAAAGAAGACAGCCCCTTTTAATCTTTGCCTAGATTAATTCTGATAAAATTATGGATTTCTACTCTCTTGCAAGAGATTCTCTGAGAAGCTGCTTCTGTTTAAATTAATAATAAAAAGGAAAAATGTGGGAAATTATTATATAAAGGCCAATAAGAAGTTTTAAAAAAAAACTTGTAAAGGTTGTCCAAGCAACAAGTTCAGATTAAGGAAGAATTTCATGTAAACTTTGTATAGATGTAAAAAGATTAAATTGATATTACCAGACAGCTGGATAACAGAAATCCATTTCACCTCTTTGATGCTTAGTTTCAAGTGTTCTGTTTAAAATACTTTATGAACTATTTTGGTGTGATCTTTGGACATTTATATGTTAAAAAAAATTAAAAATCTGCAGCCTACACCTAGAGACACTACAAGGCTAGTTGCATTCTCTTGCTTTATGTAATGGGCCTTGAAATTAAAACACACATGAATTTTATAACATAATAGACAATCCCATTTCCAGATATTAAAACCCAGAGTTCACAACATTTTCATGCAGAAAACAAAACTTACTTGAAAAATGCTCCCTCTATTTGAAGTTTTATTCAGATATTGAATATACATTAAATACAGTAAGACCATTAAATTTTTTGTGTAATGTAAAAATTTTTTAATGGACATCAGTTACAGATTTTTAAGAAATGCCCGTGTGTTTTGTATTATAGGTACATGTGTACTATAATGTCTATACAAACTACATGTCTAGCAATAATTGAAGTCACAAGGATATTTAAACTAACTTCTAGAGCTTTTTAACATTTCTCTTGGCAATTTTCTGTTACGGTGTTACTCATTCTTGTCCTGGGTTGATGGTGCCTCCTATCCCAATTGTGCAGCTTTGTCCCTGTGTTCTACATTGCTATGTCTAACAGCTGCCCCCCGCCCCCAGCCCTTCGGCGGGCTGTTTTGCTGCGGTGGGGCTACTTGTTCTTTGGGCTCTTGTTTTTTTGGCTTTGGCTTTGCTTTTGCTGCTGACTTTGCTTTTGCTGGCTTTCGCTGCTTCCGTTTTTTTCCTTTTTCTCTCTCTTTTCTGCCCCCTCCCCCCCCGCCCCCGCCGATCATTGGACTGGCTCCGGACCTGACCTGGGAATATCTGGGATCTCCGGGGCCCACAAGAGAAGCTCTGCGCCCTCCCTTCACAGCAACTGCCTGAGTATCATCTGGGGCTATTTTCTTTTCCCTTGTGTTGGGGAGTGTTTTTTGTTCATTTGTCAATAAATGGGTTTTTTCCACTTTTCCTCCGAGAAATTCCTTCCCAAACCCAGAGCTGGGGGGAGGGGTGGTGGAGGTTTGTTTTCTGGGGAGCTCCTTCTGGAGACCTTCCCCTAATTTGTCCTAAACCAGGACA
>JANPWX010019700.1:651812-815546 GCA_024734555.1 Trochalopteron elliotii | reverse complement strand
TGTTTTCTGGGGAGCTCCTTCTGGAGACCTTCCCCTAATTTGTCCTAAACCAGGACAGAAATACTTTTGGTGCGCCACCCGGGAAAGGGCCAGAGAAAGTGGAAAAAACTTTAATAATTATATTTGTGGTTCTAATTGTTTTATGGGTGTATTGGTATGTTTTTTTCCGAACTCATAATGTCATTTGGGGTGGAAGCCTGCCGGTATTTCTGGTCCCTAAGGTTTTTTGAAGTCTTAATACCTTTGTGGTACCTAGGGTTATTTCCTTACCCAGAAATAGCTCTGGTATTGTCCCTAATACGTAGTTCTTGTAGCCATGGGGCACTAACCAGAATATTCATTGGGCTGGGCTTGTTTGTGATGATTTGCAGGAGGGTTATAAAAATGCTGGAATCCATTCCAGGAGTGTATGGTTCATTGTTATGGTTGTGCACTCAGTTTGCTAGGGGAGAAGTAGGGGAAGGGGTTTTCCAGCCTCTGTTTTCCTTCTTCTCCTCTGGATTGTTTACATCTCTATTAGAAAATGTTCAGTTTCCCCTGAGTGTTAAAGAGACCATCTTTCTGGCATTTAATTTAGTAAGCTTTTTCTATACTGTCTGCAGTTCATATAAAATGAAAGCTGAGATTTCCAAAGGGGCTAATGAGACTTCTGATTTAGGAGTAAAGCCAAGCAGGAGAAATCTTGAGTGGAGTGGGAAATGGGAGGATATGGACCAAATTTTAAAGGAATTCTCTGATCCTATAGTCTGGGACTTCCCATCTGAACAAATTCAGAACCCAGCTGAGGTGGCAAAGTACCTGAAAGAGAAGTGCCATGGTAATACTAAGGAGAAAAGGATTATTGTAGTGAGCTGGGCCCTGGCATATGTTTATCGTACTCTGCTAGATACTGCAGGGCAGCAGATAGAAGAAAGGGAACAGGGAGATAAATTAGTTACTATTCCAGTCACTCAGGCTGCAGCTAATATCCCAGGCTCCAGGCCAGTACCTGAACGAGACAGTAGGCCTCAACCAATGGCTGTTGCTGCTAATACAAGAGGTGGAAAGTGTAAAAGCAAGACCGATCGCAAGGTGGAGGATGATGATGATGATGCAGGAGAAGGATCTTCACCAAAATCAGAAGCCACATCGAGGGGTACAGATTCTGGAGCCAATATTGATTCCCTTTCCCTAAAGGACCTTCGAGGCCTAAGAAAGGACTACAGGCGACAACCCGATGAATCTATAATTAGTTGGTTAGTCCGCCTTTGGGATGCTGCAGGGGAGGCTACCATTCTGGATGGCACTGAAGCGAGGCATTTGGGATCTCTGTCACATGATCCTGTCATTGACCAAAGCATGATGAGGGAGGCTAGCCCTCACAGTCTCTGGGAACGGATCCTGGACGGTGTAGCACAAAGATACCTGTGTGCAGATGACCTCTATCTGCAGCAGACACAGTGGAAGACCATAGAACAGGGGATCCAACGTCTGAGAGAGATGGCTGTAGCAGAGCTCATTTTTTCAGATGACATAACAACTAGGAATCCGGACCTGGTACCATGTACACCTGTAATGTGGAGGAAACTTGTGCGACTTGGGCCACCTGAATACGCTTCTGCTCTAGCAATAATGAAGCGGGATGAGACATATGAGACTATGCTCGACATGGCGAAGAAGCTTCGAGCATATGCAGATGCTGTGCATGGCCCAACACATGCCAGAATTGCAGCTGTGGAAACACGACTGCAGAAACTAGAAGACAAAATAGAGGAGAATCATAAGAAACTCAGGGAAGAGATTAAGGAGGACTTCCTCCAAATCTCGGCTGTACAAATTAGAGGCCCTGGTAGCCAACGCCGGCGCTCCTTTGATGGGGAGAGAAGGTACACCCCACGAGCTGAGTTGTGGGTCTTCCTGCATGAGTCTGGAGAAAACATGAGGAGATGGGATGGAAAACCCACTGCTGCTCTGGCACAACGGGTATGCAATTTGAAGGAAGGGAAGATTCAAAGAGGAAGTTTCACTAAACAGAGAGCAGCTCCAGTTGCTCGTAGCCAAGATGCCAAGTATGATGACAATGATGACATGTCCAATCCCCTTGAAGGAACCTCTAAGACATATATCCAAGGAAAGAAGGATAATCAGGCTTAGAGGGGCCCTGCCTCTAGCCAGGTAGAGGTTAGGAAAAATCGTGTTTTTTGGACTGTGTGGGTTTGTTGGCCTGGCACATTGAAGCCACAACACTATGAGGCTTTGGTTGACACTGGTGTGCAGTGTACATTGATCCCATCGAGATGTGTAGGGGCAGAATCTGTTTCTATTGCTGGTGTGACCGGGGGATCACAGGACTATACGTTGGTGGAGGCAGATGTGAGCCTGACTAGGAATGAGTGGAAGAAACACCCTATTGCGACTGGCCCAGAGGCCCCATGCATCTTGGGCATAGATTACCTCCGGAGTGGGTATTTTAAAGACCCGAAAGGATTCAGGTGGGCCTTAGGAATAGCAGCTAGGATGACAGAAAGCATTCGGCAATTGAACACCTTGCCTGGACTGTCCGAGAACCCAATCACAGTAGGACTTTTGAAGGGAGAAGAACAAATGGTACCAGTTGCCACTTCAATAGTGCACCGCCAACAGTATAGAACAACTCAAGATGCTGTGATCCCCATTCATAAGATAATCCGTGAGCTGGAGAGCCAAGGGATGCTCAGAAAAACCCACTCACCCTTCAACAGCCCCATCTGGCCTGTGCGAAAATCTGAAGGAGAATGGAGATTGACTGTGGATTATCATGCCGTGAATTAAGTGACTCCACCTCTGAGCACGGCCGTACCAGACATGCTGGAACTGCAGTACGAGCTGGAGTCCAAGGCAGCGAAGTGGTACGCCACTATCGACATCGCCAATGCATTTTTCTCCATTCCTCTGGCAGCAGAGTGCAGGCCTCAGTTTGCCTTTACATGGAGGGGAGTGCAGTACACCTGGAACAGACTGCCCCAGGGGTGGAAACAGAGTCCTACCATCTGTCATGGACTGATTCAAGCTACACTAGAAAGGGATGAGGCTCCAGAACATTTACAATATATTGATAATATCATTTTGTGGGGAAACACAGCAGCAGAAGTGTTTGAGAAAGGAGAGAAAATCATCCAAATTCTCCTGGAAGCCAGCTTTGCTGTTAAGAAAAGTAAAGTTGAGGGATCTGCTTGGGAGATCCAGTTCCTGGGAGTGAAGTGGCAAGATGGACGGCGTCAGATTCCTACTGATATCATTAACAAAATCACAGCTATGTCCCCACCAACTGACAAGAAGGAAACACAAGCTTTCTTAGGTGCTATAGGTTTCTGGAGGATGCACATTCCTGAGTACAGTCAGATTGTGAGCCCCCTTTACCTGGTTACCCATAAGAGGAACAATTTCTATTGGGGCCCTGAGCAGCAACAAGCTTTCACCCAGATCAAGCAGGAGATTGCTCATGCTGTAGCCATCGGCCCAGTTAGGACGGGACCAGATGTGAAGAATGTAGTCTACTCTGCAGCCGGGAGCCATGGTCTGTCCTGGAGCCTTTGGCAAAAGGTACCTGGTGAGACCCGAGGCCAACCACTGGGATTCTGGAGTCGGAGCTACAGGGGGTCTGAAGATAACTTCACCCCAACGGAAAAGGAAATCTTGGCTGCTTATGAAGGAGTCCAAGCTGCTTCGGAGGTGATTGGTACAGAAGCACAACTTCTCCTGGCACCCCGACTACCGGTGCTAGGGTGGATGTTTAGAGGAAAGGTTCCCTCCATCCACCATGCCACCAGTGCTACATGGAGCAAGTGGATTGCCCTCATTACACAACGCGCCCGAGTTGGGAAACTAGATCGCCCTGGGATTTTGGAAGTGATGACAAATTGGCCCGAAGGTGAAAGTTTTAGTGTCTCAGATGAAGAACAAGAACCAGTGACCCGGGCTGAGGAAGCTCTGCCATACAACCAGCTGCCAGCAGAGGAAATACATTACGCTTTATTCACCGACGGTTCCTGTCACGTCATAGGGATGAGTTGGAGGTGGAAAGCAGCTGTATGGAGCCCCACACAACAGGTCGCAGAGGCTACTGAAGGGGAGGGTGGATCCAGTCAATTTACCGAACTCAAAGCCATTCAACCGGCCCTAGGTATTGCAGAGAGAGAGAAGTGGCCAAGGCTCTATCTGTATACTGATTCTTGGATGGTAGCCAATGCTCTGTGGGGGTGGCTGAAGAGATGGAAAGAGGCGAACTGGCAGCGTAGAGGAAAACCAATTTGGGCTGCTGAAGAGTGGAAAGATATCACTACCCAGTTAGAGAAACTACCTGTGAAGATTCACCATGTAGATGCCCATGTCCCCAGAAGTAGAGCTAATGAGGAGCAGCAAAACAATCAGCAGGTAGATCAGGCTGCAAAAATAGGGGAGTTGAAGATAGACCTTGACTGGGAGCACAAGGGAGAGTTGTTCCTAGCACGATGGGCCCATGATGCCTCAGGCCACCAGGGTAGAGATGCCACCTATAAGTGGGCACGAGACCGAGGGGTGGATCTAACCATGGACAGCATTTCTCAGGTTATCCATGACTGTGAGACGTGCGCTGCCATTAAGCAAGCCAAGCGGGTGAAGCCCCTCTGGTATCGAGGGCGGTGGTCCAAGTACAAGTACAGGGAGGCCTGGCAGATTGATTATATCACGTTGCCTCAAACCCGCCAAGGCAAGCGCCATGTGCTGACCATGGTGGAAGCCACCACGGGATGGTTGGAAACCTACCCTGTGTCTCATGCTACAGCCCGCAACACCATCCTGGGCCTTGAAAAGCAGGTCCTTTGGAGACACGGTACTCCCAAGAGGATTGAGTCAGACAATGGGATGCATTTTAAAAATAATCTTATTTAAACCTGGGCTAGGGAACATGCCATTGAGTGGGTGTACCATATCCCCTACCATGCACCAACTGCAGGTAAAGTGGAGAGGTACAATGGATTGTTAAAAACCACCCTGAAAGCATTGGGTGGGGGGTCTTTAAAAAACTGGGAGCAGCATTTGGCAAAGGCCACCTGGTTGGTTAACACCCGAGGTTCCACCAACCGAGCGGGTCCTGCTCAGTCTGAGCTCCTTAATATAGTAGATGGAGATAAAGCCCCAGTGGCCCATGTCAGAAGTTTGTTGGGAAAGACAGTATGGATCAACCCTGCCTCGAGTACAGGCAAATCCATCCGTGGGATTGTTTTTGCTCAAGGACCAGGTTGTACATGGTGGATAATGCAGAAAGATGAAATAACACGATGTGTACCTCAGGGAGATCTGAATGTGGGGTGAGACTCATATGTAAATGTCATTGTTTGCTGAACGTTACTACCATTGTCTGTACGTTAGATCACTCAGACATGAAACAGAAAGAAATGTATAAGTGTCAAAGGGCTGAGCAAGTAAGATGGAAGGAAATGTGTAAGTGTCGAAGGTTTGAGTAAGTGAGATGAAAGGTTTTTTATTGTATGTTCACGATATGGGATAAGGGGTGGAATGTCCTGGGTTGACAGTGCCTCCTATCCCAATCGTGCAGCTTTGTCCCTGTGTTCTACACTGTTATGTCTAACAGCTGCCTCCGGGCTCCTCCCTTCGGCAGGCTGTTCTGCCACAGTGGGGCTACTTGCTCTTTGGGCTCTTGGTTTTTTTTTTTTGGCTTTGCTTTTGCTGCTGGCTTTGCTTTTGCTGCTGACTTTGCTTTTGTTTTTGCTGGCTTTCGCTGCTTTTGTTTTTTTCCTTTTTCTCTCCCTTTTCTTTCTTCCCCCCCACCCCGAAGATCATTGGACCGGCTCCGGACCTGACCTGGGAATATCTGGGATCTCCGGGGCCCGCGAGAGAAGCTCTGCGCCCTCCCTTCACAGCAACTGCCTGAGTATCATCTGGGGCTATTTTCTTTTCCCTTGTGTTGGGGAGTGTTTTTTGTTCATTTGTCAATAAATGGGTTTTTTCCACTTTTCCTCCGAGAAATTCCTTCCCAAACCCAGAGCTGGGGGGAGGGGTGGTGGAGGTTTGTTTTCTGGGGAGCTCCTTCTGGAGACCTTCCCCTAATTTGTCCTAAACCAGGACAATTCTGAAGTGCTGTGCCTACAGAGGCAGAGCATATAGGCAAAAGTGTTCACAGTCCTCTGTATTATGTAACGTAAGAGACTTTTGATGCTAGCTGTAAGTAAATGAGTTACAGAATACATAATATAAATTATCCCAATTACAATCTTTAAAACAGTGATGGGCTGTTGAGATTTTTCGGGGGGGGACTTTTTTTGGTTTTTTTACTTTTGGTTGGTTTTGTTTTGATTACATGGAACGTCTGAGATATAACATACAGCTTGTCAGACAAACTTGTAAAATGACACCAAATACGGATTGTATTTGGTCCATAAAAGGCATAAATTTAATCAGATGTGAATAGAATACTGCCTCTTGTAAAGGTCTCCTAGACATGAAAGTAGTACTTTGTTCTCCAATCTGTGTGATGATTAGTTCTGTTGAAAAATTATCAGTCTAGCCAGAGTCTGCAGGGGATGAAAATGTATCATCTGTTGACATAAATAATCTTTCTCTTGCTGAAAACAATGATTTCTTATAATAAATTGCTTTGTTTTGAATCTCTCAGAAAAGAATTTTGAACTAGATAATAAGCATATTGGGTTAATGTTTATTTAAGGAAAAGAATTAGAGAGAACACTATTTACCATGCTTTGATAATATTGGTGGAAAGGACCTACAACTCCTGTTTTTTTCCTCCTGATGCACTTTTTAGTCATGTGGTCCCTTATCCTAAAGTTTGGACTGGTGTCTGAGCCTGCGTTTTAGTATATGGAGAGTTTTGACTAGTGCATGGTTCTGGTCTTGGACAAACCTGACAACATCAATACCAAGAAAGATCCTAAAGCAGCCAGAAGTCACTCTGCCATATTTGGTGAGAAATTGGAATCAGAGAAAGCTTGAGGTGCGATGCCTCGAACCTCAGTACAGCATCTGTCCACTCTTTCCATGCTTCTTCACTCTGTTGCCCAGACTCATATTTCTACTACAATTCCAGCTTTGGTAGGATGATCATCACATAATCATAACTTTCAAAGTGTTTGTACCACCAGAAGCCATGGCTTTATCCTTAGCTCACACAAGGTATAAGCTCCATAATGCCATGAACATGGACCTAAATGTTCATGGCTAAATGTGCCACGGCTATCAAAATTTGTAGACTACATTGTACAGAGACCTTTCCTGAACCCAGATGCGAAATACATTTTTCATTTTCTCAGGGTTAGTATTCAATTGCTAGATCTTGAAAATAACCAAATTTTTAATGGATCTATTCTTTTCACCATTTCCTATTTTACACCCTAGGAGATGTGAATCACATTCTAAAGTACACCTCTCTCCCCATGCTTCACATGGCTAACCTAAGCATTTTTTCAGGGTACTCTGATCATCAACTTAAAATGGCAATAGTAAAAGTTTCTTCCTAAGTGTATCTGCTGAGCATTAGAATCAAGAACTATTTTCCATTTTTTCCAAGGGAAATCAAATGCTTTTAAAAGTTTAGTCTGTGCGCTATTGTTCATATTTGTGATACTTTCTTGGCTGCTCAGGTTATGGTCAAGCTGCCAGAGTTGCAAAAGAAAATAAATCTACAGAGAAAAATATAAGCATATTAGTATTTTGTGACCTTACTTATGTCAAGCCTAAAAATGGACATATAACACATAATTTCTTTTCCTGCACCACATGTTTTCACTCCAAAATTATAATAAACAATTAATCTGCTCTATTCAGCTAGTGTGATTGATATTTTTTCCTCTAGAAATACATCTTACTTCTGTCTGTATATGACAATTGATATACAGTATTCTAAAGAATTCAGCACAGAGGTTTTTCCAGATGATTAATTGCACCCCTTTTTACTGTGTCTCTGAGTGTTTCTTGCTGTCTGTGGCATCCCAGATCCCTCATTCAGCACAACATGCAGACCAGTGTTTCTTCCCAGTTGAATTATGATATGTATGCCTCTGACAAGAATCCTCTGAGATTAGATATTCTCCAGGAATTTTTTTCCTACAGAATACTAGAAGCAAATAACATGAATCTGTTCTAAAAAGTTACTTAGAATTGATTTAAAAAAATATATAGAATTTAATTTAGACAACTATTTAGCTTGAAACAGTAAAGCTTGGGCAGTGTGGCCTCTGAAGATCAAAGGTCTACCCAAACCTCAGCAAAATTAGGAGACTAAGAGATCCAAAACCACCATTTGCAGCCATCAGACACAAGGGGTTGTCATGATGACATCTTGCCTACTTTTTCTTCCTGAGATGAGCAGTAATCACCTATTTTCAGCCATGACAGTTACACGTGGCTCCCAGTGCAAGCTTGAAACACAGTTTGACCTTGATTAATATCTGCTGTACTACCACGTCTTTACAGAAAAGTAGTTGTTATTTCATTCTAAAAATGACATCAAGAAATTTTAGTGTTCTTATGAAATGTTCTTCAGGACTTGGAAGGAATTTTTTTTTCAGTGCAGGAATATGTGTAGGAAAAAGTAAACAACAGACATGTATCAACATGTCTTAAGAGTTCAGATGTTTCTTATTTCTCTTTTTTCCCCAGGAAGAATAAACAAATGTACCAAAGCCTCATTTTTATCTGCCATGTGTTCTAATTAGGGCAGCAAGGTGTATCCACTTTATCCAGCCCAGCTTCTTCTGAATTCTCCCCAGAAAGGAATTAGGTCATAAAAATGAGGATCAAATCATACAACTGAAAAGAAATGTTAGAGTTGTTTTCACAGATTTCCTTGTTTAAGCAAGAACAGAATTACCTGTCCAAAAATATGCCTGAAAAATGCCCATTCTTTTAAAGAAATTCATTAATGTGGAAAAAAGTCCACAAGAGAAGTAAATAACAACAACATCAGACATTTTACAACAACGTTGTGATTCAGTACAGTGCAGTACAACCTTCTGACATATATTGAAAAGAAGAATATTCCAGAGTAGTTTCCAAAAAAAAGTCATAGCAAAGCCTAAAGAAGCATCAACAATAAGCATAGAATTATCTTGTTACTTCCTAATGTATTTTTAATCTTAGAGAGCAGAGGAAATAATAGGAATAAGAGGAAATAAGCTCATTTCACTGTTTTCTACTGTTAGATATAGCCAACATGACTTCAGTCATCCTCTGGCTTTGTGGTGAAAATAAAACTTCCATTCATAATCTTATATCCCTGCCCATAGCAGGGATTTGGATCTAGATGATTTTAAAGGTCCTTTTCCAACCCAAACCATTCTATAATTCAAGGATATATACATATATATATATATATATATTTAGTTCATATTGTATAGAAAGGAAGTGTTTTAATTTCCTGACTTACTTTTTCTCATGTTGTGTATTAGCATTTTGGGGGATGAATTGATCTTTCTGAAATTCATTATTAGTTCCAGACCATCAGCCTGTTGTACCACTCACTCTCTTCTTGCACAAATTTGTCCCAAAGCTAGAAGCAGGACAGGTATTTCACTCCACTTCTGTTAAGTCTCTCCACAACAACTGCTTTCCCCAGGGTATCCCTGCCATCAAAAGCACAGACAACTTTCAGTCTCATGAAGAAGAAAACTAAATTAGTAAATAAAGCAGTATTTAAAGTACTGGGTTTAAAATGTAACACAAGGAAAATCAGGTAAAATCTTGTTTGCTGGGAAATACACTTATACTAAATACACTTATAAGTGTACACTTTAAAGGATGTACTATTGTCTCATTGATACTGAATTCCTTTGATAAAGACACTGCATCTGAAGTAAATTTTAGTACAAGTTTTATTTGTTCATGTATATTGAAGATTAGAGAAGAAATATCTATACGAATCATGAAACAGTAGTGATTTCACATGTATGAAAGCTTTGTCAAGTGTATTTTTAAGGTACCAGTGTCTGATTTAGCACCTTAAATAGATTTACAATAAAAAATAAATAAGGTTACCTTTCTCATTTTTCTTCATTTAGATAAAAAGAAGCAATATTTTTAGGCTTTTCTCTTATTCTGTATCTTCAAAAATATATTTTGGGGGGAAAGATATCATAAGCTTCTCAACACTTGTATGATAAATAATGTCATATAATTTTAATTTTAATTTCATGTTTTGTCTGACCTTTGAAGGCAGTGAATAGCAAAGATAGGTCAAAAGCAAAAAAATATATCCTCTCATGTACTCCAGGCAACAACTGACAACAGAAGTGCTCAATTAATTTTAAGTGCCATTACAGTGAAAAGCAAGAGAACACACTGGGAAACATACATAAGCAGAAGTTAATTAGAAATGGAATCTTGAAAATATGTATATATCTACTTAAAGACACAAAAAAGAGCTAACAGTAAGCCCTGTATTTAGACCAATAACAACTTTTACAAATGATGAAGGTAGTCTTTCACATAGAAATGACTATTGCAATTATCTTTTGTTGCGGAATATTAAGTTTTGTTTACCTGGTCTTAGATCTGTATATTTGGGTGACATTTTCAGGTTAACCCACTGTTTTTCAGCAATATCAAAAGAAAATAAGTTTGCCAGATCACTGAAATGTCTTACATTCAGTCTATGTTAAAATCAAAGCTCTTTCCTTTCCAGCACTGCAGTAGCTGGCAATTATTGCATTGGGAATGTCAGGAATCTACCACAGAAGTATGGCCAGTGGCCACAGCCAATTACCAAAGTGATACTACTAGTGGGAGACATAACTGTTAAAAATTTAATAGAGGTCATGTTTTAAGCCAGCAGATACATCTGGTATTCTGATAGGGAGGGGGATAGGCCCTGGACCTTATTATCAGGTTGCATACAGCCTAATGACCAGTGTAAGAGTGAAAGAATGAGAGGAAAAAATGGCACTTGAAAGCTCTTATCTTTCTGAAAATATGGACTGATAAAATTGAACATCACCTATTGAGAATGTAAATGATAGTGTAAGAGTCTTCCCTGTTTTTCTACATGGTCAGCTCCAGATTTCATCTACATTTAAATTGATTCTCAAAAACCTATGAAACCACAGAAGAGACTTTCTATGACTTTCAGATTGAAGTACATGTCTTTACACATGCTCTCAAAATTAGAAATCTTCTAAAATGTACAATCCAGCATCTAGAACCAATTATAAAAGCTTGTGTAATCATAAAATATGAAAGGTAAAAATCCAGATGGGTGGTTGCATTAGACATGTACTACAAGAGAATGGATAGATTTTCAACAATTGAGCCAAAAGGAAATTAATATGGCAAATAAAATAGATCTTTATCTACTTTAATTTCTATTCTTATTTTGTAGGCATAAGTTACAAATACTTTTTTTCTTATAAAATATTTGCTTCTCTTGTAATATAATTTTTTCTTGTTTTCTTATATTTTCATTCTTTATAGTTCAATTAAAACACCATTTAGTTCCCTAAGGTTAATTATACTGGTGATGTACAAGTTTGAATAAGAGAAAGTAAGATGCCTTACACTTACAGTCTTGTCAAATATAGGTGGAGAAGATTCTGTGAATGCACTTGGAAAACAGAAATAAAAATGTCAAAGTACTTTTTACTTTTACTTTTAGGTCACAGAACAAATTAGTGGACTTGTAAAGTTTTACCAGTACATTTTGAACCTTTACAGTATTTTGAAAACAAATTCTGAAATTCTGCAGGAAGTCATTGCACTATATTCCTTGAATGTGTATGTTTACTCTTTCACCTGGGGTGGATACATGCTAGTGAGTTAACACTAAATGCAAACGAAGAACATATCTGGCTAGTAAGTAAGACTTTCTTTACTGAGTCATGAATTACAATGTTATGTGGCATATCTGAGTTTGTCCAAACCTGCCATTTGTCTCTTCAAGGATGATGTATCTTGACCTTTGTGGAACTTATGAATCAGTTGAGTGCATTTACAGTGCTGGTAACCCATACAAAAGAAATTTCTAGTATAATGAAACTGACACTAATTGCACATGTGATACCTCAGCAACAGGACCAATGACTGATTGTACAGGAGGAATTAATTCATCATACAACATCAAAAAGCTTCTGACATTTTTCTTTTTGTTAAATATGATAACAATATATTACTTTGGTGACAGTAATTCTGTTGTCTCTGCATGTTTTCTCTATAGGGTATAAAAGTAGATGAAATCCATCTCTGCGAAGGTCAAAGAGGCCAGCATATTTCACTAGTTCTTTAAAGACTGGTTCTGATATCGTGAAATATGTTTTAGTGCCCTAATTTGCATCTTACATAAAAGAAGGAGATGAACTCTTATAAGGCTTTACCTCAGTTATACACCCAACAAGTAATCAATTAGTAAGATAATAAGAAGGCAATGGAGTGGAATAAGATGATGAGAGATATGCATCTATTAATTTTTTTAAGAGATCCTATAGAAATTAAAATGTATAAATGGGCAATGGAGCAGAAAAAGGGGCATATAAGTTCTACTGGCTCAAAGTCAAATATCAAGAAACGCAGCTATTTTCACACCAAGACAGAATATGAGTTTCCTTTCAGACCCTATAAGAACGTCTGAATGAACTAAACTTATCAGTGTTCCACAGATTCAGAATACAGAAAATGTAAGGGAAATTACAAAAACTATATCAGCATGATTACCAACAATCCTTGGATTCCATTTATTGCCTACATTTTTATCCATCCTGGATCATACAAACTGCGCAAAACTTTATGTTTCAGGAAATTGTAAACACACTCATAAAAAGGGTTGTATTAGTAAAGAAGTAGGCAAAAAGTCCCTGTCAGTGGCATAGCAACACATACATATTCATATATCATATTCAAAATAAAATGCCATCAGAGTACATATAATTGTCATCAGCTCAGAATACAGCAGTCATAATTTACCAGCTGTATGTGAAAAGAAAAAAAAAATCATCTAATGATATAGCTTGCTTGAGTGTGATTTCCTTGTATTTTTTCATGAATCATATAGACCATTTATTTTGTGTGTTAGCAGATTTTTATTATTATTTTTAACTTTAATTATTCAAACCCTTTTCAAATTAATTTCATAACTAAGCATAAAAGATCTAGGTAATAACATAAGCAATGCTTCATCATTGTTGTTGTGGGATTATTTTACTATCATCTCTAACTGTTTCAGGACTTTATCATTCCCACAAACATTTTATGTTAAGTAATCCACTCTAAATGAACCGTTTCAGGGGAAAAAAATCATCAACTATTTGAAAAGCTTGAACCAGATGACAGTAGTGAGAGATATTAAATAATCCAACCAGCCAATTAGAACCAAACAGCAAAACCTCCTTCAATTCATTCTTTGAAGAGTGCTAGTGTTTTCATGCTTTGAAACAGGTACTCTCTTTGAGTAGGTGCAATGATATGAGTCAGTGTTGGCAGCATTACCTCCAATTAGAAAATGTTCATCTCTTTAGAAAGGTTGAAGAAAATGTGGAGTTTTCATTTTAATTATTAAAAAGAATTTTACTTCAATATTTTGGCAGAAAATAAAAGGTCAAAAGTCTCAGAAACTTCCATTCTTACAGGTCAATGCATTTTAACATTAAATACTCACTTCAAAATATGATAAATGTCCTGATAAGCATGTTCCAGCCTCACAGGTTTTATTTTGCTCAGTGATCTGGTACCACTTTCCATCAGATTCAGATAATGCTGGTCTGCAGGCTTTGGGGCCTTAGGAAAGTGCATATCATCAGTTCTCTTCAGCATGCTGAAAGCTGCATTGGTCTGTGCTGGATTCCCGTCTTCAAAACTGAACACCTTTGAATTCATAGCTTGTACTTATGAGCAAGCTGTCATAAGAGCTGAGACAGTGTTCATTGATAAAATATGCAATGGGAATGCTGTAAAGGTCACTGCTGGCATATCTGAGAAGACAAACAAACATGTCTGCATAATAGTAATCTTAACTACCTGCCCTTTCAGATAAATTTGTTCTAGCTAGGTGTTTTGTCATCTTTCTGAAACTAGGCTTTACTGGACGAAAAACAGTAATTACCTGAATGTTAGTGTCTTTTACTGGGACATATATATAGTAAACTGTGTTTGTCTCTGTTCAATAATTTTGTAAGTATTGCTAAAATGTCACTAAATGGGTATAATAGTAAAGTAAACAAACACAGCAAATTTGTATTCACATTTACCATGGTTTTGATAAAATTCCTTAACCCAATTACAAACAAAACCAAGGTCAATAGCCTGTGCACAGGAAAAAATCAAAGAGAAAAAGATCAGTATGAGTGGAATCTAAAAGAAACAACCAGAATTTCACCGTACTTAAAAACTCGTCTATTCTTGTCTGAACACATTTGAAACATGGAGTGTATAACAGAATTCTAACTTTTCATACCTTCTCCTATTGAATGGTCTATCTTTATAATTGTTTTATGTTTTTAATGCTTGTATCTCTCCTGTTATTACTTCATTTTCTAAGTACTTTTTTTAAAACAGGCTTTGGCATTATATCAAATGCATTGAGAATCCCCCAATATATGACATTGACACAAAGATAGCTGTATTTTCAATCAAAACTCTTAAATAATGTAGAAATTTAAAGACTATTATTGACATGTCTCTAGACTTGGGTAAAAGTAGTGTAAGTGAAACACATCTCAAGTAGGAATTCAAATCACTGCACTGTATGGATGGGACAGAGTTAATTTTCTTTATATTAGTCCACATAGTGTTATGTGACTATTTGAGACTAAACCAATATTGATACCATACCAATATTTCAGCTATTGCTGAGCAGTGTTTGCACAGTATTGAGTCCTTCTCCATTTCTCACACTGCCCTCTCATGAGAAAGCATGGGGTTGGAAAAAGGTTGTGAAAGACTGAGCTGAGCCAGTCAATCTAAAGTGGTATTCCATGCCATAATGTTACACTCAGCAACTTCAGCTGAAGAGTAGTTTTTGTTGCAGACTGGATGGACATCCATCTGCTGGTACAGTGTGGTGAGTGACTGTTTCAATCATTTGTTTGGGGGCTATTCACCCTTTTTTCTGCACTTATTAAGCTGCTTTTATCTCAACCCATGAGTTTTTCTCATATTTGTCTTTTCAAATGTCTCCCCAACCCTGATAGGAAAACAGGGGACCATTTGGATGGGTGCTGAGTCAACCTACCACAATCAGAATTATTGTAACTGTCATAAATAGTCAAGGATGACTCTACTGTGGTAGCAGTGTCTAAAGTTCATCATATTCATGTAATATCATTAGCCTATAAACATAAAAGAAGGCCTCACCGCCACTTGAAATATTCATGAAGATCAATACGACACCATTTTGCTAATATGCTTCAAAGAGTCCTGTAACTACTTCCTTTGTTGCTCAGTTGCTGCTAACAGTTCAATTCTACTTCTTTCAACTCACCAAAGAATAGCTGAGAGCTGTTCCATCTGTGTGTGCAGCTGTTGGACCTGCATCAGCAGATAATCAATGCGCTGACTCTCCACTCTCAATGTGCAGAAAGTCATCATCTTACCACACTTATCTCACCTAAAGGAGAGAAAAAAAATCTTTAAGTGAGTGGATATTTCTTTTGTACTGCATCCTGTTCCAATACTCAAATTATAGCACAGTAAGATAAGATGTTAACATGGCTTTTGTTTAGTGTAGAGATTAATTCCAGCATACCTGATTAACTCCTTCCACAAACCCTAATTACTTTCTGGATACTAGAAACAAGAGTCATATTAGTAAGTCATATAAGAAGTGGCTGAGAGAACTAGATTTCTTGAGCCTGGTGCAGGTTCAGAGGAGACTATATCACTCCCTATGACTGCCTGAAATGAGGGTGTCACCAGGTGGAGATTAGCCTCTTTTCCAAGGCAACCAGCGGCAGAACAAGAGGACATAGTATCAAGCTGTGCCAAGAGAGGTTCAGTTGGACAACAGAAAGAATTTCTTCACAGAAAAGATATTCAGGCATTGGAATAGGCTGCCCAGGCAGTTGCCATCCCTGGAAGTTTTCTACAAATAACTAGATGCTATGGTTCAGTTGTGATGTTTGGTCAAGGGTTGGGCTCAAAGGTCTTGGAATTTTTTTCCAACTCCAATGATTAAAAAAAAAATCTTAAAATGCTGAAAAGACTTCCTCCCCTACAAGTATAATCATGACTGTTAAAAGCACCTAAAGAAACTCATGAGTGAGCTGAAGTTTCACTTTAAGTTTTATATATATAAATCTATATACACATACACACATACAGTGGAGAATATATGCAATTAAAAAGGTTTATAAGTCATATTATTTTTCTGAAATTATTCTTTAAAGCAATACTAATTTCAAAACCTGAAAATAAATGTGTCACCAGTTAATGATTCTATTTGGATGAAATCAGGGTACACAGGAAATTCTGAAAAATCTGGTCAGGAATTTCAGAAAGTTGAGTGCAGGTTTGAAAAGCTAAAAGCATTGCTAATATTTTAATATGAATTACGATGACCATTTTAAGATCATAAATTGCTTTAGCTAAACTTTTTGAATAAAACAGTTTAAGGAGCACATGCCTGTAGCTGTGCGAATTTTAGGTTTTGAATTTGTCTTTTGCCATTTGTATTTGTCTGTACTTGGTACATCCCTTCCACCCCCCCATTCCTAGCACCTGTGGGTCCTCCTGATGTAACCCCTCCCCTTCCATTCCCCGCTGGGTCAGTGTTTCCCCACCCAGGGCTGCCCTGGGAAAAAGAGACACAGCCCAGCTGTGCTCTCTCTTCTCGTCCTCACCATGCGACCACCATGCTGAGAAGGGGTTCTGGCAGAGCCCCCTTCCACATGACTGCACTGAATAAACATCCTTATTAAGCCAAGAGAGAGCACGTGTCCTTCATCCAAGCCTGACCCACGCAGCAGCCTGCGGAGCTTACGGACCCAGCACAAGAGGTTTCTGTGGTCTGGAGGGATTGACTGCTAACCGTAGCAGCCCCCACCACGAGAGGAGACCCTACATATGCCAATGACACACTCCTTTTTACACTATCATTTTTTATGCTAATACAGTGCTGACTTCATGTATATATGACACCCCATCTGAAATGAAAATTATTGCCTGTAGCAAGACACAGTACAACTCATAACACTGCTGAAATCAAGCAATATTAAAAGTGCTGGATAAATTGCTGCTTAATGTAAAAGTAAATAATGATTAGCCCATTTCCTTTCTTACATCTTGTGTGTTTATTTCCTATACTAAGCCATAAACTACCTGAGAACTAAATCACCAGTACTGAACCATTATATACATTGTATGATGTACGTCATATGCATTATATAGTAATATATAAGTGATTTTTGTTCTGGAAAGAAAGTGAATAGACTTGATGACTGGTCATCATTAGGAAAAAAAAAGAAGACTGAAAATGTGTCCGTTGAACCATGGTGTGACTCAAGCCAGACACTGTCTCATGTTTTCCAGAATTTAGACAATACAGGTGAGAGGAATAGTAGATACGTGAAAGATCAAATATCATTGTTGCAGTGGAAAGCAGGTCTTTAGCTCCTCTATGGAGCACATCCTCTAGGTGATAGGTTCTGCTGAAAACCTTTACAGACTAACTTTAATAGTTAGAAGTTCAAGAACTAGAGAGAAGTTGGAACCAAAGGGTTGTGCAATTTCAGTTGCTAAGCAAAAAAAGAGTTTATAGGCTTTTTGTTCCACATGCCCTTATGAAGTAACTATACACAATAGGTTTCTGTAATTTTTCACCCTGAAGAACCACAAGAGAAAGGGGGAGGAAGGACATGCCTTAACTGACATCCCAGTAGGATGACAAAAAAAGGGATAAATATGATAACAAGAAGATGGAAATTGTAACTGTAGAGGTGGCCTAGACTGAGAATTAATTTTTACATATGAATTTATAAGACTTTTATTCACAGAAGGAAACAAGATTAAAAAAAATAAATTAATTTGATCTAGGGGCTTGCCTTGGACTGGGAGGAGATGGTTCATTATGGTCCCAGCAAGATAAGCACTTAGACTTTTAATTTATAATTTAAAATACCTTTCATTACTGCTAAAATTGTAAGAAAATAGCACAAGTGACATTAATATCTTTAAATGCTAGAAGCCCTGAGCAGTGTAACATTAAAGACACTCTGACCCATGTTCAGTGTGCCATGCAGACCCTATTCAGAGCAGCTTTTCCTTTGTTGGTCAGCCAAGCTACTACACGAGTTTCTTTACAAAGAAAAAGCTTTATTCATCATTTTTACAGTTAAAGAGAAATATGTTACAATAATTTCTTGCTGAGGTTTTTGATAAGGCAAGGCCACACCACTGGCATGATCCCCAGAGGTATGGAGTGAGAGCTGCCTGTTGCAGAATGGTGGCCGAGGTTATCTTGCAGCCATGGGATCTGTGCAGCACAAGGTTTGTAACCCTGAGAGCCACACTGGATCCACAACCCCATGCAGTACAGCCCTGGCCTGGGAATATTTGGGTTAAGTGTGTTGTGTATCCTTAAATCAGGAATATTTGAGTTAAGTGTATTGTGTATCCTTAAATTCTCCATCTATAATTGTCTTCTGCTTATGCTCACCACAAAAAACATTTTTGTCTCTGAGTGATATGACTTCTAGATCAAAATTAAGTAGTTGAAAAGTTTTGGAAAACAATACCTGACAGTGTAAAATTATCCACTTAATAGGTAAGGAAACCCATTTTGTAAAAACTTCTAAGTGTAGCTTTCAGCTTGAAAGTATTTCCCTTTAAAATAATTTTAGTTATTCAAATTAATTGTTTTCAATATTTCATGGGATTTACTTTTCTCTTTTTTTTTTAATTCTGACTTTCAATTTTATTGGAGTGTAGTTTCTTCAAAACTAAGTTTTGTCAGTGGCAGAGAAGTTTTGTTATATCTCCAGCTGCTCTAAAATATGATAAAGAACAACTCTGTACCATAGGTGTTTTGGGAAAGTGGCATTTTCTCTTTGTTTTAGTGCTTGAGAATAAAACTCTGAGAATTACATCTCTAGAGCTAGATGTTCTAGGTCCAGTGTATTGATACAGCACGACCAGTGGCTACACAAGCTTCCTAGGTTTGCTGTATCCAATACTGGCTCTGAGAAATCAATTTTTTTAGGGACAAGAAAGAATTCGCATTTTGATTTCAGTTTCTCTGTGCTGAGAATGCCAGATTTTCCTTGTTGCATTTCCTGTTACATAGTTAGTTTCGTGTGAAACAAGATCATTGGTTCCATTTTTGCAGTGAAAGTACCAATTTTAATGTACAAAAAATTTGGATTTTAAGTCCCATTGTAACTATTTAATACATCATGTAATTGGACTATAACCTAACTCTATGTACAAGTGAAATGTTTACCAGCAAAGAATTTTCTTATTATAAGCTATATTAGATAAATGCCTTGGAAATAGTATTTTCATTTGAATATTTATTATATTTAATATTTATGTCTCAATTTTCATTATAGTATTATCAGTTCTAATTAAATTTATAAAACATTATGACACCTATGAAGATGATCATCTAAAAATTATGTTCTGCTTTAGCTTATGATCCTGTAATTTTACTAGGTATTCACAAGACAGTAAATGTAAAAATTATTAAGGTACTGGACAGCTATAATTCAAAATCCATAAACAATCTTCAGGAGTAACAAAAACATTCCTTTAGATCTCAGATTTGTTACTATGTATATGTTTTACTTTTATTTTAACCTTACAGTTAAACTAATTAAGAAAATGCAGTAATTAATCAAAGCATAAAAGTGCAAGCATTGCTGTGTTAAATATTTTATGACAGAGACCATTCAAGTATTAAAGCCCTTAGAGAGTCAATTAAATGCTTAAAGGCCAGTGAATCATACAGTCATACAAAAAGAAAAGGAAGAAAAAGATTTCAGTAAGTCATCCTATAAATAATTTGCAAGCTTTATAGTAGTTTTACAATTCTGTGTATTTTATTTTGTTTACTTTGTGCTGGATTTTTATGCTCATGTGTATTTAAAATAAAATGTTTAATGCATAAACCTGGGGCAAACTCTACAGCTTTTCAAAGCTGGCCACAGAGATGTATTTTTGATGCAGTCTCTACCAGTGTTATCCAGGAAAAGAGGTGTGAGTTTCTGAGTTCAAAAGTGGACATTGTCCTATAAAATTTGTTAACCTTGAAAAAGACAATGACCACTCCTTACAAAATCAAGCACCTGTTCATTTCAGCTGTTCCACACACCTCTGTGTTTTGTCCATCAAAGACTGTCCCCAGCAGCCTTAATTTGGTGCCTTGTTTCTCTATACTGAGTTCATGTGGCAAAGTATCGGTAGTGAGGGTACTATGGGCGTGGGATTCTCTGAGAAGCTGCCAAAAGCTGCTGCCATGTCTGACACGGGGGGTTTCAGCAGACTCCAAGACAGACTCAGTTCCAGGCCCCAGAGCTGAAACTCCCCTGCAGGCACTGGTAAAGACCATGGTGAGGCAGACTCTACCCCTGCTCTCCGTGGAGGTCCACAGGAGCAGATATCTGCAGGGGACCCATGTCAGATCAGTCTGTTCCCAAAGAACTGCCTCCAATGGACGAGATCCACACTGGAGAAGTTAATGAAGAAATACAGTCCTAAGAAGGATCCACACTGGAGAACTTTGTGAAGAATTGTCTTCCAAACTGTCTCCCTGGTGGGACCCTGTGCCAGAACAGGGCAAGAGCATGAGTAGGAAGGAGGAGCAGAGACAAAATTTTATGAACAGACCATGAGAAAGGAGTGGCAGAGACAAAATTTTACAAACAGACCACAATCCCCATTTCCTATCCCCTTATGCTGATCAAGAGGAGAAAATAGAAAAATCAGACTGAAGTTGAACCAGAGTAATGGAAGGGTGAGAACAAGTTTTTAGATCCTTATTTCTCATTATTCTACTCTCTTACGAATTTCTGAATTGAGTCTGTCTTGTGCATGTTAACAATAAGTGAGCAATCCCTCTCTGTCCCTATCTCAAGCCAAGAGCCTTTCATGATATTTTGTCTCCCTGCTCTTGTTGATAAGGAGGAGCAATAGAGAAGTTTGGTGGGCACCTGGCATCCTGCCAAGATCAGCCCACCACAGTCTTCTCATCTCTGTTCTTCTGTCCAAAAGTTTTTTGCTGCCGTATTTGTAGTACTGCACTGGTGACCATCTAGTTTTGGCTATTTAAGATCATGAAATATTCATGGCTCTGTTACAAAAGGAATGCCATACACTTAGAGGAAGCAGAGTATAAATAGAAGATAAAGTTTAGTAGACATGAGAGACTTTCACCTTCAACCCAGAGCTGATTTTCCACAGATGAATTTTGCTCATGAGAAATTAGGAGAGTGCTGTTTCTTCCCAGGTCTTGTTATCCCCTGTATTTCTAACTGCATGGAAATAGGCAGAGGCAAAGTTAGCTGCTACATCTTCTAAGGGACTGTAGCAACTGCAAAAAAAGCAAACATGTGTTGAGCATAGAACACAAAAGAACAAGACATGTTTTTTAACAGTGCCATGATGTGGAGTTTAAACTACAGGCCTTAAGAAAGACCAATGCCCCAAAAAATTACAAAAGCTAATTAAGAGAATTATTCCTTTCATGAGCAATAGAAGTTCTTTCTAGTCCTAAGAAAATTTAATAACAGAAAGCACAGGCACATTTCACATGGAGGAATAGAAGGAAGAGTAACAACAGTAAAGATTTGTTCAATAATAACATTTGTAGATCTTAATTTAATATTTAGTAGGAATTTTAGTTACTATGAAATTAAATATCTTTCAGCAGATATGAGGTGCTAAATCTTCATTAAGATCTACCTGTTTAAATTGTTCATTCGAATGAATACTGACCTGTAATTTCAAAAGAATGGTTTCAAATCATGAGAATATGAAATACTATACTTATATAATAAAACAAGACAAATTCATCCAGACAAAAATCCATTAAAAACAACTGAAAAAAAATATATGTCTTGGTTTAGGGCAAATTTTGTCAGGAAACTTCTGAATGAGGTCTCTCTAGAAAGTAAATTTAATTGCCCCCTCTTAATTGGTTTGGGATTTTTTTTTTTTGAGAAAAGTGGAAAAAACTGTTTATGTAATAAGCCAAGTGTTTACAAGCATTAAAAAATGAATAATATTAAACAATACAACTTCTTGCCATTCTGAAGAGAGAAAATTCTTGTTGAGGGTTGTAGGTCAGCTTGCTTAGTCTTTTACTAGTCCCTTTGGTGTTGGAAAATGCTGTCTTGGGCCTCAGTGGGTCACAGGAGGGAGCTCTGGGTGTTTTTTTGGGATTTAAGTCTAGAATAAGTTTTAAAAGCTTCAAGAAAAATAAAAAAACTACATTCCAGGGAACTTTTCTGCTTCAGCTAGCTAAAAACTAACTAAAAAGCAAAGGAGAGCTCTCTCTTGCTGTCTGTCTAGACAACACAGTCCATGAGCAGAATGTGGGCGAGCAAGTGGAGTTTCTGAAAACAAACAGCACACTTCTTTTTCTCTTTCACTCTGGGAACAAATCTTAAAAGTGTAGAATTTATTTTTGGTCTAAACAGATGAATGGAGATAGAAACATCACAAAGTCACCCTAGGACAATAGAGACGAGGATGAAGATTATACAAGACAGCTTAAGAAATACAGCCTAGATACAATGCATGTGTTTGGAAATGCTAACCCAAATATTAGCATTTGCTAATGCTAAGCCAAATACAGTAGCATTTTTCAGTCTTCTGAATTCTTTAATAGCATTATGGCTCATGTTATTTTCAAGGTCCACTAGTACCACTTTCATAAACTTATGTTTCATTCTCACTCCTTTCAGCAAATGTTTTAGAGAAGAAAAAAAAGACAGAAATTATGATATTAAGATATAAAGGGAAAGATTCAGAGAAAAAAATTCTTGTCTCTAAGGTATCCTTGATTTCACAATTGTATATGTGTCTTTGCATTTCATGTTCAATTTTACAGAAAATAAAAAGGAAAACTGGAAAGAATAATCCCCTAAAAAAAAAGAAGAACATCCCCTAAAAATGTATAATTCAGTAATAATAATTAAATTACTGAAAGACATCTTGTTGCCTGTAGCTAAGAAAGTATGATTTCAATGAGCTTGATCATGAAATTTCTTCAGACCACTTTTTGGCCATACCATGGAAGAAAAGCTATGCCATACATTGAAGAAATAAAGCATAAGCAACAGGAATATGATGCAGCAATGCTTTTTGTTATTTTCTAACAGGAAAGAGATACATTATTTTACAAAATAAATATTGCTTCATCTGTTCAAAGATAGAGCCCACTTAATACTATATTTCAATGCTTGCAAACGATTTCAACAAAGCGACAGATATATTTTATCAAATTAATTTTCACACTGAGGTTTTTCTCTCTGACAGAGTTTACCATGTACTAATACATGACATTATATGATTACAAACTTGACAGTTGTGGAGCTACTAAGCACATCTTCATAATCAATTTAAGTATTTAAGAAAAGCATTCCTCAGTGCCAGAGTCTTACATACATCAATATTTTTCCACCTTCCCATCAGAAAAGGAAAAGAACACTCACAGACTATATAAGACCCCCTGAAGCATTTCTTAAGCAAATACTGAGTAAAGCTTCTTTTGGTTTCTTACTTTGTAAGAAAATGCTAATTTTCTATCAGAAAAGCAAAATAAAGGAGCCAGTGATTTGAAATTTCTGAGGGGATGATTTTTCCATGCAAAAAAAAAAAATCGCAACAAAGTAACTTTCTATATCTGTGGTAAAAATTACTTTGACAAGTTTTAAAATTCTGACTGCAGCACGAATATCTTTTTGTAAAAATAGATTTATCAGAGTTTGAGACTCCTCAATGACCTCATACACATAGAGAGCCCACAGTGAGGGATTTACTATATTCTCTTGAACATCAGCAATTGTGTGAAAAGCCACAAATATCATTCATTCCAGTATGTTCAGGGAGATTTAGACCTCCCTGATATCTACAGGACAAACTAATCTCATATACAAGTTAACAACACAGAACCTGTTTTATCACAAGAAGTTGTTCTCTGAGTGGAAAAGTAGTAGCTGCACAATGACTGCCTAATTACAGACCACATGGGAGGTCTGTGTGTGGTCAGCCCGATGTTTTTCTGTTCAAAGATCAACAGTCACCAAAAATAGCTGAAGGGTGTGGCAGATCTGACCTATCCTTCATCCATGTGTTCCTTCCCATTGCCCAGGGATGCCTGGCATCATAACAGAGAGTGTGAATAGACCATTAATATATCATAGAATATTATGAAGTACTACTTTACACAGGTATACTTTATGCAGAAAAAAAATTGGCCTTACACAGCATTATTTCCATGTTTTTTAGGAAGAACATATTGTGCACTGTGCTTGGGTCTTGCAAAAGAATAGAAGCATTCAAAATGAGTTACAGGACATTACATTCTTAATCCTCTGGAAAAGAGGGAAAAAATGTAACCCAAGATGACTATCCCAAACCAAATGTAATGGACATGAACTTTCAAAAGAAAGGTGTATCAAAACTTAGAAACATAAACATGTAAATGCAAACCATATAAATAATATTAAGTATTTGTACCAAACAGCACAAGTTTAATTTTATTGTGGATACTGGAAATGAAAACTGAAAAATTAGAAGATACAAGAATGTATTTTTAATTTGGAGATACTGTGTACATCCCAGCATACAAGTTATAAATTTCATAATCACCTCCTATTTGTTAGTCACTCTGATTCATTGGTATTTGGATTAATATATATTTACTTAATGAGCACACATTAAGAATCTGATTTTGTTTCATTGATAATTGCTTGCCCATATGCCCTTATGTAGGGGATATCACATACTCTTCAAACCTTGCATTAATGATTTTTAGTAACTTGTTATTGATAATAAATACTATGTTTTCCGCATTCATCATATGAGTATGTTTTATTTGTTTTCTGTTTTCTTATGGGGGCAGAATTAGGATATATAGGACCAGTTTATTGGCGAGGAAGACAAAAACTTAGATCAAAGAATCTCATAATTTAGATTTCCCAGTCAAATGGACTAAAGTCTGTTGTTTCTTTCCCTCATTTATAAAGGAGTAAAATTCAGTTCAGATAGGAGTAGCAAAATATTCATATTTCTATTGAAGCAATTATTTTAAATATCAGTTCAGAAAAACTATATGTTTCTACCTGTTCTGGCCAAAGCATTCTAGAATCGTCATTTATGTGGCTTTCACGGACAATAAAATACTATCAGTATATTTCAGGACAAATATTTAAATAAATTTATGAAAAGAAAGGAAGTTTGTTTCAGAGTCATTAGCTCAGGATACTTAAAGACTGATGAAGGTGATAGTACATCAATTTTTAATTGGTTCAAACTTGGAGAAGACAAATTGCTTAGGAATTTTCTCATTTGAATGAAAGCTGCAGTTCTGTTATATAGATGAAAGTATGTCAATCTGGGCCAAACATTTGATGTTTCAGGATTGGCCAAACACTTCTTGAATCACTTTTTTTGCCTCTTGTTTCTCACAGAGTTTACAGTTTAAGGAACAGAAAACGCCAGCTGTTTTAAACCTTGCACAATGTTATTACCCCCATGGTTCACCCTGAATCTATTTAAAATTTAGTCTTGGGGATTTCTGTCCATTCTTGCATCTGTGTTTTGAGTTATATTTTCCAGACCTGTTCACCTCAGGTATTACCAATGATTACCAATGCAATGATTACCAAACTGCATCCCTGATTTTCCATAGAACTCACCTGCTTCTCATTTCTTTTTATTTTTAATACTTGGGTCCTTTTACACAGTTCCCATTATCCAGTCCTTTTTCTTGCAAAAAGGGAGATAAGTACTCTTTTCTCACCTCTATTCCAGGGATTTAACTTCCTTTATTTTATATATACATTTATAGACAGAATAGAAAGGAAGTGAATTATTTAGAAAAAAAAATACCAGGATATACTATTGATAATGGTAGACACATGTTAGATATGTTTATATAACCCATATGTTTTCTGGTTTTGGTTTTTACTCATCAAGAGAGGGCATAACACCTATGAACACCACATTGTGCTCTCCTTTTATAAGCTTGGACCCTTTCTGATTACAGAATCAGCAGTATCAGAGAAAAAACTTCAAAAGTAGAATGGTAACACAACCTTCCAAGTAGATATTTGTTTTACCTTTGAGGGCACAATGTTAAATTTATGGTAAAAAATATACAATATCACATAAATTGACTGTAATTAACACATATGCCCCCACACATAATACTCATTGCCCACACTGAAGGAGCAATACAAATTATACAGGCTGAAAGACACACTAAGCTGTCATAAGAAAATAGTTTGATTAATATCTTGTACTTTAGCTGCATTCTACCCCTGCTGAGCCAAGAGCAAAATGAGTTCCACTGTAGCTGTCTGTGCTGAGGTGGCAGAAATGAGAGACTGCCCTCTGTTAAAAGTCTACAAAGACCTATGTACTTTTATAAATTGTGTGTATTTTTAAAGGGTGTCTCAGAAAAGCATTTTATTAACATGATTTCATTATGAACTCTACAACACCATGAAAACAAAGCAAATGACATTTCTTATTTACTGTGAACAAACTGAGGCCCTAGCACCAACTTTTCAGGAAATCTACTATGTAGATTGAAATAATAATTTTTGACAAACTCAAATTCAGCAGTCATTATTTCTCCTTCTCATCTAACCTTTTTAATATTTATTTATTATTTTAACAAAATCACATCCTTCAGTTTTGTTTTCTACAATTTTTTCAGGTCTCAGACTACCATCAGGTGATTAATTCAATATAAGAGCCTTAAGGCAGGAGTTTAGTCCTTGGTTTACTTCCCTTTCCTTCACCATGCTTTCCAACTACTGTTGCCTCTACATTAACTCTATTAACATGAACTTGCAGCTTTTATTCATTTTTGGAAGCACTGATGGTTTCTCCCTAACACAATCCCTCACAGGGTACTTTGGGTAAGTATTACTGAGTTACTACATTTCTTGTCAAATCTTAGGCTTCTGTGAGTTCTGTAAGTTGCTTCTTCTGCTTCATCACAATATTGTAATTTACTGCTGATCCTGTCAATATACTATTAGATAATATACTATTATCTAATTCCTAAGTCACTTAACAGCAGCAGTTAAATAATTTTTTACAAATTTCTACATCCTGTTTCGTCTTCATCCTTCAATGTATCAGCAGTCCTATAGGCTGATTTGTTCCTGAATTTCCAAAGTGCACTGTGGCTTTACTGCACAGGATATTCAAATTGTCTGCAATCAGCCCTGTTGGGAGCACTAGAAGTCTGTATAGGAAATGAACAGAGATCTGTGCAGAAGAATAAAGAAGAAACTGAAGGCATGAAAGAAGCATTCAGAAGAAATAACCTTATCATTGTAACTAAAACCTTTATTTTCAAAAGACCAAATATACTGTTTAATAAAGTCTAACTCGCTGGGGTAATACAATGCAAAATACTTTGTTTAAAAGTGATCATGTTAGTATATGCATAAATTAATCTGCAACTTGAACCAGTCAAAACAGCCTGATCTAAATTTCAAGGAAAGAATGGGAAATAAATCAGAAGCAGCATTTGAGTTCATAAACTATGTCACGTCTCTACCCACAGACAGGCTCTCCAATTATATCCCAGAAAGGGACATAAAGTGAACACTGACCTAATTTTCTACTTAAGGGTAAACCTCCTTTGCCTTACTTACAGCCAGCCATTTGTCAGTATCTCAACAAAACAAAAGTATTAAGGGTATACCTGGGTTTATTTAATTGACTCATGTTAACACACATTCAGGAAGGCCTGATTTTTCTCCCTTAGCATCTGCTACCCTTTTTAGTTACCCCATGGCTCAATGTTTATTATGTTTAATCTCCCTCCATGTGCTTTTCTAGACTCACATCTTTTTGTTTCTTCAACATTCTAGGCACTCTGTACTGTAATGATTCTGCATTTTCCTTAGTCCTTCTTTTAGCTTCACTGACTCTCTTACACTATGCTGCAAGACGATAATGATCCTCTATACACCACAAGTTCAGGGCAATAATTGAAAGACCATTTCAGCTACTTCCAAAATAAAGATATTTGCTTTCATCTGCAAAGTCTGCACAAAATTGCCAGTCATTATGAGACATAGTAGCTATTTTGAGTATGGATGGAGAGAAAGTTTACTAAGATAAAGGCTGTAGTAAAATCACAGCACATCAAAGCTAACCTGAAATGAGGACTACAAAAACAAAAGCCTTCCAGGGACACTTCCAGGCAGAAATGTTAGAATGGAATGTTAGAAGAGCTTTCCTGAGATCTATGCTAATAGGGGATTTATAAAATGGAAATAATGTTCTGACTTTGTGATCACTTTGCATCTGTTTGTAATACACTATGCAGAAAATGCATAATAGAATCCTGTTGGCATGATGCAAATAATTTTTTTAAGTCAGAAGACCAATTACACCTGAAGCCATAAATACACAACATGTCATTACTGTGAAATATTCCTGATAGCAAAGTAGATCATAGAAATTAATAAAACTTTAGGACAAGACATCTTATGGGCAAGGTCATTTAAATATCTTTTCTTGTGAAGAAAGTTCACTTTTTAACCTGTGCAAATGTTTCAAAAACTGTCACACATACAGATTCTTATCTAAGTATTAGCATTATCTGGAGTATAATCTACAATTTTGAAATCAGTATAGAAGATCTTAAATATCAGGTAATTTAAGAGGGAATGTGGGGGTGTGTTTATGTGTTTCCTTTTGAAGATACAGTTTACACAATTCATGGAATCAAATACATGCACATTTAAACCAGGATGAGTCCTCAAGTCAAAGTTCAAGCTGTGTGACAACATGATCTTTTTAAAGATCTTCAAAAATTCAGGAGCTTTACACCTAAAAATTTCTGGTGTAAAATATATAATTGCTCACCTTACTGCTAAACACATAATCCACTTTTCTGGGTTGCTAGTCTTTGCACAAACGTATTGAAATTTCTAAGCCTCTGAACTTATGAGTAAGAACCTAAATTTTAGGTTTGTGGTTACTTAGAGATACAACTTACATTAACATGTGATGACCAAAAGTGACCACTGGGAAAGCAATATGGATTTCTTAGTGTGAAAATGTGAAATTTACTTTCTTTTTTCTAATTTAAATATACGTGTCTATGTGCACATCCTGTGTTCATGTGCTCTACCTATGTATCATTAAAGAGAACATTTCAACAGCTTTGGAAATAAGAAATACTACCTGTAAAATGGCTAGTAAAACAACTGTAGTGTAATTTTAATTGATAATTATGTAGAGCTTTGGATTTTTTTTTTTCCAGCTAAGTGCCTACCTATACGACAGGTTTAGATCTTGTCTTAGAACAAAACTGTTCAGAAGACTCTAAAAAATGAACCTATGTTAAAACACATTTCTTTAATGCACAGAATAAACATATCAAATGACAAAGAGGTGCACATTCCACAATATCATTTTTGGGGCTTCAATTTAAGGAAATATATACTAATAATTTTCTGGAAATTCATAACTACATAAGGGGTTTTTTTTTCTTAATAATTTCTCTGCAGAAAGTCTGGCAGCAGGAAAAGAAATACAAAATATGATATACAAAATTATTACCAAATATTCTCTGATCCAGCAATTAGAGTAGGGAAGGAATGAGATAAATCTCTGGTAGGAACAAATGCTTTGTTAAGTTATCCATGCTGAAAGATTACAATCAAAAAAAGTAACTGTTTGCCATTGTGTTATTAAATCAAGATTCCTAAACAAAAATTGAGAACAAAGACAATAGCTGGTGCTTGTGTTTCCCTGAGCCATCTGTGAAAAGAAGTTGTATATAAGAAGTCACATATTCTGCCGAATTTTGGTGTTTACCTTCATTTCTTTTCCACAGAACAAAAAAAGTTTGGTGTATGTCTCAGCTACCTATTTTTGGTCTCTTCCTCCTTCTCAGTGGCCTTTACAAACACACTTCTCAACTTCATTCCTACAACATTCATTTTTCACATTTATTTCCTAGTACCCTGGGAGCCATAGGAGTATTTAGACTCAGGACTGAATAGGAGCTCTATGTGAATTTCAGATTCTGCAATTAAACTCCCTTTGCTGAATGTCTTCTTGCACCTACCAAGTGCTATTTAGGAATCTAATTATCACAGCTTAGACCATTAAATAATAATGTCTCTCCTTCCATTTGTGTCTTTCTAGCACAATTTTATTCCTTTCTTTTAACCTTTCTTCAAACTTCCTTCCTTGATTTTATGAAGAGTATTGTTATTTAAATACACAGAAGTAGTATAATTAGACTTAATTTTACTTCTGAAATAAAGTGCATAATTTTTTAAGAGTCATAAAGGAAGAGACAAAAATCCTCAAGCCCAGCCACTGATTAAAGTACAGCACAAACTGTGACCTGTAAGCCAAATTATATTTCTTCTTCATAGAGGAGGACAGATGATGAGAAACTTTCACATCAGTTTTTATGAAATTATGGTCTTAGGATATCACTATGTTGTACAAAACTGCTGGAACATTTCATTAAAAAAAACTGTATAGTTTAAAATGTTTCTGTCTTGGTAGAAAGAAAGTTCAAGATCTTGATGTTAGAAGTATTGAGCTTCTATTCAGTGGCAGGTGGCAAACTGAAAATGATCCCAGAAGGGATGAATTGAAAACTTCCATAAAACTTTGCAAGTTTCTGTTCCAGTATCCATCCTTTCAACAAGATCTTGAAATAGTAACTGCAATAGCTATCTGAAGAGTAGCTCTCAAATACTGCAAAGAATTTGAAGAGTTCATCTCTGGAGAAGCTGGCTGTCTGGAATTTCCCAGCTTTTTTCATCCTGAGTTATTCATACTGAAATATATAGAAAACATTTTCATTTGGTGATTTGAAGATTTCTTCAACAAACATAAAATAAGAGTACAATCATTCATAAGGAAAGATTGTCATACAACTGTGTGCCACTCTGCAATATATTCCCTGCTACTATTAAATATCTATGTATCTATATCTAGATATATTTATATATATATACACTATATATAGATTATCTGGAGCATACATTAGACAGAAAATGTAACTAGGCAAGAATGCACATTCCTTTAGAATAGAAAAAACACAAAAGGAAAACAACCCTGGTACATCTTCTGTGTTTGCATTTTATCAAGGACTAAACTGCAGGTCCAGTGGACAACCATTCTCTGCTGCACATGTGCACAGTAATTCTACTTATAAAGTAGAATTACTTCAGGGAAAGCAAAAGAAAACTTAACAATTTCAGTTTAAGATATAGAGAATCTGAGATATAATAGTCTTTATAAAACACCAGCAATAAACAAAAAGCAAACACTCCTAAAATGAAAACCAAAACAAACAAACAAAACAAATTAATCCAAACAAAAACCCCAGCCTTAAAGGAAATTAATATTGCTTTTTTCTGACTCCACTAGAAAGAGGTAGTACATTTGAATTTTTTTAGGACAAAACAGCCTTGATGCTAAATAAAACTTTGTAGTAAGTTATTACAATCTGGGACATGGTATCATAAAAAGATAAAACAATACCTAATATTAAAGGGAATAGGGCAAAAATCATACAATTATCTGTCATAACTGACTGAACATTTCAAGAGCAAGATGTTTTTGCAGAAGAACTTGGAAGCACTTTTCCATTTCTGCTTTTTCTATGAAAGATTTAATATTGATATAAAATTGGTTCTAATACCTGACATGAGGACCAAGATGCAAAGAAAGTGGATAGTTTTTCTTTTATGAGAACTTCAGGGTATTTATTAATAGAAACAAGCAATGGCTATTTTTTTTCTAATACACAGTGTTCCATTTTCCACTATTGTTAGGCCTCAAAATCTTATTATTCATGGCTCATTTTTCCAATGCTAATAACAACTTATACAAAGCACTGTATTTTCATTAAAAATCTCATTGTTTGGATTCCATTTCATTGGCATTTCACAAGCACTATACATCATAATGCACTGTATGTTTGTGGATATAAAAAATATTGATAGCAGTTCAATTGCAATGAGTGATTTAATAATTACCTGCTAATTTGACTTAGAGAAGTTCTTTGATTTTCAAACTCGATTTGCTTCTAAATCGATAAAGCAATGATAGGCTGCTGCAGAAGGGTCTTTTAGCATCTAATTAAAGATGCCACTTGAATTATTCATGCATTATGGTCTTCTGTGAATAATTTATGCAGAAATTTCATTGGCAAAACTTAATTTTGAACTTCAATGAAACCTTAAACCTTATTACATTTTCCAAGGTCTTTCAAAATAATGTCTTTACAATTTTTATAAACAACATTTTCCAATTAATATCATGAAATTGAAGGCAGAAAATAAACGGATTATATTTAGCTCATTAAATAAATATGACATTTGAGTAGATAAGTATAGAAGCAGAAGTGGAAATATCAAAGTCAGAAAAACAGATTTATGCTCTAAACAAAAACTATGGAAAGGACAGAGCACAGGGGAGTATTGAATGTGATGAAACTGGACACAGAACATGATAATAATTTGACTTTGGCATAAATTACAACCCCTGACTAAAATTTTCCTAAACTCACTCTTTAACAGATTTGTGTAAGATGAAATTTTAGACAATTGAAAAAATATCATTCTGAGTGTTTTTAGATAAATTCCAGAACACTTGGGTCTGTGCTTAGAGAGGTCTGCACAAGCTAAGAATGCTAGAGAAATCTACATCTTTTTGTGGGAGGAGACATATGCCCACAGACAATAAGGAAAAGCTCTGTGCTCCATGAAATATACTGTGTGCAAAGGAGCATAATAAATTTCCTCTTTTGCTATATATGCAACAGAGAATAGCCAACAACTGTTAAATGTAGTCATTTCATGGTGAATCTCAAACGACTTTTGTATTGTTCAGCCAACAACAGTTAAATACAGCTGTTTCACAGGGAATTTCAAACTACTTTTATGTTGCTCAAGTCAATCATCCAAGCAAAATGTAACATAGAATTTTCTTCTCTTGGCATCAGAGCAACAACCTCCTAAGTGTGAACAAACTGCGAGCTACAGGCAGACTGAACCACCGTATGCCACACAACGCTTATAAATTACAATGTCTTGGCAGTGGAAAGAAATACTTCATAAGTAACAGTATCTTGGCTGTTGAAAGAAAAATTGCCTAGTATTAGAATGGCCTTGAGGCTTAGGTAATAAAGCATGCCTCTCCTTTCCAATTTAATCTTGTTAAACCAGCAGATGACACTATTACACATGTACATTATGCATACTCTAAGCTTTGCAGGAGATAAATAAGAGAAGTAGAGTAGTAGACACTAATTTACTGAATAAGGGCTGTCTAAATAGACCAAGATAGAGTCTAAAGAAAGGAAAGCTTCATGAATCCTACTCTTATCCCAGTTTTATCACACAAATCATACTGAACACACAGGAGAAAGAAAATCTTTTCATCATTTTTCTCTGCAGAGAAAGAGGAGAGTTTAAATGATTTTAGCTAAAGAGACATATAAAGTAACTATTTTTCTCCAGGAATTGATAGGTAAAAGTTTTACAAAAGTAAGATATCTTTTTTCAGCATGTTCATTTCAAACAACACTCCATGCTTTTTAATTTTGAGTTTGTTGGAGTTGTAGTGAATGTGCAACATGACCACAACACTTTCCATTTCATATTAATTCTCCTGGAACTTTAAGTGCCAAGTGCCTAGAGAAATCAACCTTCCAGGTTTTTTAAGGGTATGATTTCCGTTATAAGCTTCCTGCTAATCCTAAATCTCTGGGAAACACATTCTTATAGAAACATCAGCACACCCATACAGCTTTGAAGCACCTGTGTATTTGGAGATACAAAATCAAATATGCAGCACACAGTGTGAGGAGGATCCGTGAGTTACGTAGCAAATATTCCCCATGTGCACAGGTACTCAGCAGTTGGACTTAATGGTCTCAAATTCTTTTCCAAACTAAATGTCTCTAAGTTTGCATGAACATATTGTAGACTTCTGAGGAAATATTCTAGATGTCTGAAGAGACAAAACTGTGACACACACACATTCAGCATTCAAACCTGTGATCTAAGTTCTAGTTGCCTACTTACTTAACTACAAAAAAATTAGATGATTATTTAGGTTTCTCACAGGAAAAAAAATGGAAACAATGAAAAGGCAATCAAATAATGCTAAATAGGTGCCTTGATATGTATGCTATTACAGCAAAACACAAGAATTTTGAAATGCAAGATACAAAAATGGTCAAATTAATCTAAATATGTTATAAAAGAAGGAGTGCAGAGGAGTAGAAGAGTACAAAATTAACTTAGGTTTTCAATGACTCACTTGATGAGATCAGTAGAGGAAGCTGACAGTAACTGCAGTATCAATACTGCTGTGAACAAAGCAGTATTTCAGAAGAATAAGCCAGGAGTAATAATTAATATATGTTCAGTCAGTCTTTCTCTGAGTGAGCAGAAGTTAATATTAAGGTGCTCCAACCTCAATTTGAGCACTGTCCAAATTCAGTAAATAAAATCTTTTCATGTCATTAAGCTCATATAGGTCATTATGTATAAGCCCCCTTATATTGAAAGGGTTTTTTCAGTTTAATTATATAATTTCAGGAATGCTCTGTCTAGGAAGGGATAATAAGGTTCTAATCTTTAAAAAAAATTCCTTGCAGTATTTCTCAATACAGAAAGAGTAACATGAGATGGTTTATTACAGCAGAGGTATTCAGTGTAAAATACTGCATATTCCATGTAAAGTTAAAAAGGGTTTGCAAGCATCTGAAGTGATATTTAATAAAACTTAAGGACTACTAGCATTTAAATGAAATTTAAAACCTTGTTGAAACAGTACTTAATCATTTTGTGTAATTTAATCTCATAGGGTGGTGTACAAAATAGTTACAATTTTAAAAAGTAAGAAATAAGTTCACAACTTATATGCCAATATCTATAATTACTAATTTTTGTTCTTGTTGTTGTTATTCATGGTGAACATCAGATACAGAGACAGAATCAAGCAAAAAATACATTCAATGTAAGCTAAAAGATCTCCATAGTCATGGTCTCCTTCTGAGTAATTTTAAATGTTTTATGGTAAAAATATACGGTCCACTTAGTATTTTTCAATGAAAAAAACACTACCACGAGATAATCAGTTTTCTCAGCCGCTTCACAAAAAGATTATTCATATTTTAGGAAATATAAAGATAAGCTTCCTTCTGACACTCTCAAACAAATTTTGATTTGATTTGGAAACTGCCTAAATGTGTTATGGTGTAGTTTCCTTTTTGGTAATATTTTCCAAATTAGTCAGTAGTCCTTTTTCCTCATGGAAGGTTAGAATGTAGGATATAGGCAAAGAACTATTAATACTGCCAAACACATGAGAAGCAATGAATATTGAAATAAGAAAATTAAATAATAGGAATAAAATGAGAGAGTCTTATTCAATATTTGAATCAAAGGTGACTCAGCAGATTCAATTATTTTTCTACTAGAAATAACAGTTCAGTGAATATACTTAAATTCAGATTGAAGCTTACAAGAAGAACTACTTCTCTGTTCTGATTCCAATTATCACAGAGGTATTTGGAAGCCCCTAGAATCTACATGCTATAGAACTTTCTGAAAAGCCAAGATAAGATAATAAATGTGGTTCACAGAATCATTTGTGTTAAAAAAACACCACTAGGTCATCAAGTTCTACAATTAATCTAACAGATTAATCTATCAATTAATCTATCAGACCCATAGCTACACATTTTTTAAATAGCTCAATGGATGGTGACTCAATCAATTTCTGGGTCAGTCTGTTCCAGTGCCTGAGCTTTCAGTGAAGACAATTTTCCTAGTGTCCACTCTAAACCTCCCCTAGCGCAGTCTGAGGCCATTTCCTCTTGTCTTGTCACTTTTTACCTGTGAAAAGAGACTGACCCTCATCCTGACCCTCATCCTAACACATCTTCCTTTCAGGCAGTTGTAGAGAGCGATAAGGTCTTCCCTGAGGCTCCTTTTCTCCAGGCTGAACAACCCTACCTCCCTCAGCCCCTCCTCAGAGGGCTTGTGCTCAAGTACACAGAGTTAAACAATCATATGGATGGTTATGGATTCAGAATACTTCATTGCATTCATTACTGAACCTCCAAATTGCTGTCTGACTTCTATGGTTACATGCTGTTACTTATTTATTATTCTAAGCTCCTACAGAAACATATTTCAGGGGAGCTTGAGTGAGAGGTTTTCAGAGGAGACCCAAAAGGGAATGAATACTTTCTGTGAATGATTCTTGTGCCTTGAAAAAGGAAGAGAGAGGACAAAATGTGTAAGGAGAAAGCAGAAGAAAAAGGGAGCATTACTTCCATGTATTACGCAAGTTTAGGTGTTTTTTTCCCTTGAACTTGAAAAAGCATTTCTTGAGTGGGAATAATCCACAGCCTGAGTGAGAGTATTTATCTTGGCTCAGTATTGAAGAAGGGTAACACTTCATGTCCTGCACATTCTCAACAAAAAAGTTGATATCAAGTTAATTGGACAAAAAACCAGTTACAGACTTTTTCTGTCAAGAATTACTTTCCTTTTATCTAGAAAACACTACCTGTACAGTTGATTGTTATCAGCATATACAAAGATAGTTTTCCGTTTTGTACAATCACTTAGATTGCATTTTCAACATAATTTGCTAAATTTGATAAGATTATTTGAAGAACATTTGAAATCATTTGATTCACTAATATATATATAGGCTTTTTTTTTTTTTACTGTACACTTTAAACTCCACATTACTGAGCTTTTTTTTTGTCATCTTTACTAAACATGCTAAGGGCCTTAGGAGAGAAAAGACAGGTCTGTCACTTCTTGGCCTACACAGTATAATCATCACCTTCTTTCAGACTATTCTGTGGGCAGACTATGCAAGAAAGCTCCTTTACAATCCAGTGAACCCTGACTGCAGTATTTAGTATTAGAAGTGTGTATATTAGTATGTTGTTCTAGAGAAAACTTTTTCCCCAATGTAAGACTCCTCCTGCTAATAAGAAATAGGACTTCAATGAAGGATAAGTCCTATCCCCTTAGCCGAGCCAGTTATGCAGTAGAATTTAATGCAAAGCAAACTGCGATAGTGGAAGGTTTCAGTCCTCCAAATTATTATGCAAAAATATGTGCTGTGTCAATTTATAGTATTAATGTCATATTGCACAAGTCAGAGCTATTTAATCAAGATGATTGGTCTTTCTGCTATGAAAAAACCAAACAAGATAGAACTAGTCTCTGTGGAAAAGTCAGCAAATTAAATGTTGTTTCAGTTACAGATTCTAAGTAACTTTCAATCCTTCTTTGTTGAGTGTCGATATTTTTGCTGGTGACAAGACAGGTTCTTTTTGCTGCAGTTATGTTATGAATATTTAAAGAGAACATAGTCAGGTATCAAACTTTTTTTATTCATTAAACTTAGTTGTGTTTTTATGTTAAAATTTCAGTAATCTTTCCATTTCCTTACTCATTTAACTCTAATAGGGGGTAGTAATAATGGATTTTCTTGAAACCATTTTATTTTATACTTGGAAATTATTGGTTTCTTACATATGCTGGAATTTTTACAGTTTCTTGGTTCCAGATAATTCAAAATCTCAAACACATTTATGCTAGCAGTTTTTTAATGACTGATTGTAAGTTAAAAAATATTACATTTTATAGAGTGTCTGTCTTTCATGGATACTGCCTTTAGGTAGTGTTCTGCTTTGTAGAGTCACTTTCCTTGATCTTTCCAGAACCTTACTGCTATGAAGAATTATAAAGAATCCACTTCCTTCCAATTCCTCTCCCTTGGTCTGCACATGAGGTATCATTTGCCTAAGAATTGTCTGGGTAAATGCGTCATTCATTCTAGAATTTTTTAATGCACATAGATTTTTTGCTGTGTGATGAATGATCTTGTTTTATTTGAATGGTTCATCAAAATTGAGTAGATCCCCAAGGAAAAATTAATTATAAAAATGTCCATAGGTACACTTCCTGTATTAACATACGTAAAATAGAATAAGTTGTCCATATACGCAACTTTTAATTCATCAGTAAATGGCTTAAGGTAATAAGGAAGAAGTTGATGGATTTTAACAGAACATTACTGGTTTGGGCTTTGAGTTTAAATAAGCTTTTCAGATCTCCATCCAGTACAGTGGAAACTTTTGGTCCTTATCATGGCAGAGCCAGTTTTATTTTATTACATAACACAAACCCATATACTGTCAAAAACTATTGCATTGTTTTTTAATACTTTTCTCACCTTCACTTTTCTTTCTTATTAGTCTCAGACAGTTTGTGCAGGTCTCAATTAATTTGGAAGTGAATATTGATGCTATTAAGGCAACATTTGAAAACCTAAATATATATAATGGTTACAATAATGAAAATAAATTTCTATTCTTTACTACTTCACCATACAAAAATTGTTTTGGATACAAATATTCTTTCATGAATGATATGTTCTAGAGCACACAAATTGTTTGCACTCATAAATGTGTTGACTCATAAGAATTTATGTTAGATAAAGGTCTCATTATGTGCAATCCTAATGTATAAAACTTCAGTAGAAACTACTTTATTGCATTTCATCAGAAGCATTAGCCACACTAAAGTATTTTTATCTGCCATAAAAAATTTAGGCTGGAAGCAAAAACTCCATTAAGTCCTCATTATGTCTTATTTTGAGGAATGAAAAATGGTTTTGAGAAATGAAAGTTAGAGGCTTTCTCAGTAGTATTGTTTACTCTGTCTCTTCTAATTTCTTCACATCTTGGGGTTTTAGTCAGTCTAATCTTGGGCAGAAAAAAAGAAAAAAGTTAAAGAAAGAAAAAAAAGGTGTTCCCTTTATTCGTATTACTTCAACAGTGAGGCTGATTTTTTAATTGATTGCTTCAAAGGAAAATCAAAAGCTCAAGATTTGTTACCTAAAGCTCTATTTAGGCTTAGAGATCTCTGGTTCTCTATATGTCTGAATTTCCATGTTCATTATTTGGATGTCCTGTCAAGTAACTCATGTTTGTCCCTTTAAGTAGAGACTGTAGTAGATACTTCTGAGTCTGTTTGTTAGAATGTAAGATAATGTTCACATTCAGAATTGCAATAATATATGAACATAATTATTTTGTTTCCTCCAAGAACTTTTAAGCTTTTTAAAGAAACATTCTAGGAAGATGGAGTGTTCAGAATGATGTTAGAAATAAAAGCATCACACTATCTCTAAAAGGCTTGCATTCACATTCAGATTATAAACTGACTTTAAAATGATTTGACTTTACAGTATTCTAAAGGAGGAAAATAAACTGTCACAATATTTTGATGCAAATGATGCTTTTAAGAGTATTTTTAAAAAAAATGCTTTCTCTTCTTTAAAATGGTCCTTAAGCAGACATAATGATTAGCTATTGTAAATATGTTCTTCTTTAAAAAAAGACTTGTGATTAGCAACTTCGTATCTTAAAGAAGTATTTCACATACACATTCTTTCAATTTTATTCCAAAGTAGTTAATGTGGCTAAACTATATTTCCAATTTCTTCCTGAGTCTTCCATCATAAGAGTGTTCCTTTATCTCGTCCTAACACACACTGTTTATAGCCAAAGATCTCTTAATAGTATAATGACCACTATCAGTTAAAATAAAATTATGAAAAGAAAATCAAAAAAAGTAATTAAGATGGTTTTCACTTTATCTTTCCCATACTCCTAGCATTAGTTCTAAGAATCTAGTTAAAACAGATTCATTACTTTTTGTGACATCAGTGAAAACAATTTAGGAAGGCTGTTGAAAGTCAGTGTAGTGGTTTCATATTTGCCAATTTCTGCTTTCCAAAATTAGTGTAGTAGTCTGAGTGTCTACCACAATCAGTTGCTTTTTCTACTGTGAGACAGGCTTAGGAGAAAAGCAAAGCAGGCTCAAACTTAAAAGGTATAAAGATAGGTTTATTAATACACACTAAAAGACGAAAATGAGAATCAAAATGAAACCTTCAAAACACTTCTCCTCCCCCCCCAAATTTTCACTTTCCCACTGACAACACAGGGAGACAAACCCTGTGATTTTCAGTCAGTTTCACCACTTTAAAATAGTATTTCATCAGTTCATTTGGAGAGAGAAGTGTCTTTCAGCTTGCCGTGGAATTTCCCCACTCACAACAGTTCTCTTGTGAGTTTTAATTCTTACAAAAAACAACTGCCCAGGAACTTGCTTTTGTGAAGTCCCTCCCATTGCCAGCTTTCCCTGCATATGGGTCATGGAGACAACTGTGGTGTTATTTTAAAAATGGACAGTTCAAATGCAAAGGATTTTCTTCATCTCATGGAACAGAGATCTCTTTTCTCCTCTTCCCTGAGGTAGAAGGCTTCATATCTCGTCTCTCTCTGTTCAAACTTCTCATAGGATCACAGCTTATCATAAGATCAATATTCACTTAATCCATCACAAATACCTTTGCTCCAATCCACAGCCTGAACAACCATCTCCCCAGTCTATATTTTCCACAATTTAAAGGGATATTCTAATATACAACAGTTCATTACCAAAGCTCACAAAAGACTTTCAGCTCAAAAACTAAGGCATCTTCTCCATCTCTTCATCTATTAAAGTTTTTACTCTCTTCACTGACTTGTGCCTCATGCTGTGTCTCTCAGTCACTCTGTCACGTCTCTCACTCAGAGAGAAGAGTAGTGCTTTGTAAGGCCTATCTGTCAAGGAAAGAGTTAACATCTCCCAGGTCTGCAGAGGGCAGGATGGTTCTCCCCTCAGAAGTGGCTGAAGATGGTAGGGTCAGGCCACGCTGAAGCTGGGCCAGGCTATCGGGGTTCTGGCTGCTGCGGGGCCACTCGCTTGGCTGTGGAGCTGCTTTTGGTCTCAGCTGTGATCTCTGGCCTGGCTGGGCCTTCCCCCACCACCTTTTCCTCTGCCCAGGGAGTCACCGGAGGGCGGGGGGGCACTTGGCTCCCACAGCAGGATGTTTTAACGACCTGGAAACCATCTGGGCCGGGATGGGGGCATACTCCCCTTTTCCCTGTTCCCCTGTCCCTCCCCCTGCCCGGGAGTCACCAAGCCAGGCAGACTTCCCATGAAAGGCCTGGCCCGGGCATTCCTGGCTGTCCCAGCCCCCACAAGGAGGGAGCTGGGCTGCCTTCTTACCTCTTCCAGGGCTGGAAGGAAAAAGGGGCTCTTCCCACAATTTCTGTGATTTTTAACCCTGTGTGTTTACCTTTCTAATGGCTATCTTAGCTGTCAGTTTTCATGCCTGGTCACTGATTGGTTTTGCTATAACTTCCTCAAAAGAATCACTTCTTTGCTAAACCACCATAGTCATTGAAAATTACAGACAAGGTTAATGTATAATTCAGATACTCATTTCTTGTTTTCTATGAAAAATCCTCTCACTCTTCTGACCCCTAGGTGTGTTCACTCCATTCAAGGAGTATCCCTACAGCATCTCAAATTGAAGTGCTTGTTAGTACTTACAGGGCTCCTATCTACTCTCCAGACCAGCAAGGATCTGTATTTGTAAATACAGACAAAAGGTCAGATGCGTCCCTTCTCAAGGACATGTAGTATTATATCCCTGTGAACAACATATCTACAAGTTTTGTTAACTGCTGCTTCCTCCACAAGAAAAACAGAGTAAGAGACAGGGAAGATGTATAGTTATGTCTGTTAACAGAAGATCATGCACTTGGACTTGACCAGTGCATGTCAACCATGAAAGGTCTGTGCTATTTCTAGGGCAGTTTTGGATTTGGTCAGGGAATTGACAAAAAAGAATTGTGGATCAAATTAATGACTCTAGGGAGTTACCACTGCCATAAGTATAGCAGGTTTGAAGCTTCTTTGTGAAAGAACAAAACACACAAGTTATACTTCTTTCTCTTTATCCAGGTTATGAATATTTTTATCAGGCTTTAGAAGTAGCTGGGAGGTGCAATGTCAACAATAGCTACTGCGTTTATCAGCACTGCCTTATCCCATTTCCATCTTCAGGGGATCCAGCCTAAGTTCTGGCCGGGGCTTCTGTCATTAAAAATTACCTATGAGACTTTTGATACAAAACTATATGTTCCTTTTAATTAAAGATATGTTTTTGCGTGTGGAAGTATGACAGAGACGGGTACAGCAACCCATAATGCTACACACTGACACTTCCTGAAAGTTTAATGAGAAGTGATTTTTACTACATTCTAGAACTGTGCTTTACATTGGATACGGGCTATTTCTAATGTATTCCTTAAAGATTTTGATATTTCTAACATGTATGAAAACCCCTATGAAGCCACCAAAATTTTCCTCTATTACCTGAATGTGTGATAGAAGAAATAAATTATATCATATTTACCCTTCCTTTTGAAAAGTAGATTTATCAATATTATTCTCTGACAACACTCTTAAAATATAATTTTGCAGTTTTTTGCTTTGGTTTAACTTGTAATTTTTTTTAACCTAATGACCATGTACCCAAACATATTATGTCCTAAGGTTTTTTGTTTGTTTGTTTGTTTGAATTTATCACAAAGGTCATAAGGCATGTCTCTTCTCATCACATATAGAAACACAGATCTCAAAAATTGGTTTGTGAATCCTCTTCATAAAGGTCTAAAACTGTCAAGATGCCACGGTAATTCAACAGTAGAGTGTTTCACCTCAGCAAAAATTACACCAGCAAAGTCTTGCATGAAATCTCTATAATTTCAGACAAAATTTGGGAAGTTGCAAGTTGAATGTAGTGAGCAACACCAACAACAAAAATGTTTCTTATCCTTCACTAAGTAGGTATAGACAACACAGAAGTTTTTCCTAGATGAAGGGTTAAAACAAAGACAGATCTCTTCAGAAATCTATAGAAAAGGGTGGGAATACTAAATAGAAAAAAGGCTGAGGTTTAAATCATAGAAATCTGGAAAGTCAAATTTTAACAGATAGAAATTACAGTCAGCATACACTCAATACAAAGAGGGAGATCAAACAGAGGATGGACCAGAGTGAAAAGTTATAGAAGCAGTTATAACAGTACACAAATTACAGAAGTTAGGGAAAAATGTGATTGCTACTTCCTGGATGAAATGCATTCAGCATGTCTGACTTCCCAGACACGATAAGAGGAAGATGAAACAGAAGGTGGAGTGCAGTTGTGATACCACAGCCAATCTCTATTTAACTCCTTGCAGAGGAGGGAATTCAGTGGTGTTTTCACTCGTTTTTACTTCATGAACGCCAAAATTTCACCAGTTTAAAAATTACTTATCCTTTTCAAATTCAGCTATTTAAAAACTGCTCTACACAGTAATATAAAAACTACTAGTTATTCTACTGTATATTTAATTAGGGTTTGCTTTCACAGAAAATATTTAAAATTCTTATTACATGTAACATACTATAATAACACAAACAAGAGTATAATATAATTCAGATACATCTGAAGAAAGATAATCCTTAAGAAAAATCTTAGAAAAGGAAATTCCTTAATAAATTATAATAAAAAATGCCATGCATCTCAAGCAATTAGAAACTATTTGGGAGGTTCAATATTTCTGTGGGGAGGAAAAACTGATGTTTCAGGCAGTCCTGTTTCTTTATTCTTTCCTCAAAGCAGAATAAAACAAAAATTAAAAAGAATTTTTCTGTTCACAATTGCATGATTTTTGCTATCAACTATATTTTTGTCCCAAAAAACCCTTCTTTTTCTCTCAGCTGCTAATACGTCTTTTGTCTGTTGCCTCTATCTTTCTGTCTTTGTTCAGTTCTGTCTGCTTAGGCTTTCAAATGCTACCAATTCCACAAGGTTAATACTCAGTTTTCTACATTTGTATTCAGCTTAAAATGATTTCGGCCCCTCAATGCAGACAGCTTAACTTCTGACCTGCCTTGTATTTGCAAGCGTTTCACACAGTGGTTCTTATTGTTTTGAACATTTCATTCCAGTAAAGGAGGTCAGATGTTTCTACTATTAATCCTGGAAGGGGAAAAAAAAAAAAGGAAACATTTAGTCCATACTTACACTACCACCATTTACCCTTTCGGCAGGTTATTCTTTTGGTCAGAGCCATAATCAATTACTTTTGATGTTGCATCACCCTTACATCATTATTGTAATTAAACTAGGTGATTACACAGTCCATTGGAAGTGATCAAGTGTTTAACATTTTGTACTAAAAATGGCAGAGGCTTCTACAAATAAATTACTCTTTCTGTGATACTATCTTTAATCAATATCATATCGTTTTTATAGGATGAACTTGTTCTTCGTTAAAAGAAAAAGAAACCGAACAGAAAAAAACCAAACAAACCAACAAAAGCCCAACCAACCAAAACCCAAAAATTTCACCTACCACAGAACTGGGTGATTTTTCTAAATTTGCCTAGTTACAATTATCATAAAACAAAGTATTTGTAATATACATTGTTCTGTATACATACTGTGTCACCAGTGTCTTCTGTATTGGTTCTTCCAGTCGGTGACCAAGTCACAATTAAAATTTTTGTTCAATAAATTAAACAGATTGAGCTCATGGAGTCCCACTGTATCACTCTATCCTATCCTTCTTCCATTTTTTTTCCCAAGCATTCCCCTGCTTCTACAGTCATTGCTACAACTAGTATTGAAAGCAGAGCTCGGCATTACACCCTGAACAAATCATTCACCATAAGTAAGAATCCCTCTCAGAGTCTGTTTTCACAAGCACAACATCCTTGCATAGCATCACATCCAATCTACAAGCATGAGTTTATTTTTTTGCATCATGACACAATTTCTTCAGTTCCTGAAATTCATATTGTTTATGCATGTTCACCCTGGCTAGAGGAGTATTAGGATCTTGGAGGAACACATTTGCTCGAGAATGTGTCTCTAGCCCATCATGCCTTCTAGCCCTTCTATGCCTTCATATAAGGAACTAGCGCCTATAATCAGACTTATTAAAATAGTTTAATTTCTACCCTGCCACATGACTCCCAACACAATTGAATCTATTGTTGTGGGAAGTTTATGACTATGTAACATTCTTCTAAAAAAATAAAATATAATTTTTTCCTGTTGTAGCAAGAATTTTTTTGTCACATTTGATATTATTTTCATTTGTTTCCATCCTATTCCATCTGCAGCCCTGCTTTCAATTTAAAACATTTAAATTTTAAATGCAGATTAAGGACCAAGAAGAACAAAATGTAATCACACATTTTTACAGTTTCATACACATACACACATTTTCAAAGATTCATTCTTATTCATCACTTGTACAGTACTCATGTGATGATGTACAGAGTTCTGCTGGGATGGAGTTAATTTTTTCATAGCAGCTCACATGTGGCCAAAGCAGTGTTTGTAACGCACAAATCTATTAGCTGTTGCCCAGCAGTGCTTCCATAGCCTCAAGGCCTTCTCTGTATCTCAAGCTCCCCCTCAGCAGGTAGGCGAGGAATGGACAAGAGATAGAAGCAGCTGACCTGAAAGGACCAGAGATATTCCATACCTCATAGCATCATGCTCAGCAGTAAAACTGGAGGTAGATTTTCCAAACTAACCATTTCTTGCAGGCTGGCTTGGCATCATTCTGGTAGTGGGAGGTGCTGACTGATTGTCACCACCTTTCAGTTCTTCCCCACCTCTTCTTTTTCTTCACTTATTAAGCTGCCTTCATCTCAACCCATGAGTTTTTCCCACTTTTACATTTCTAATTCTCTCCCTGTATACTTCTGTGGGGGAGTGAATGAGTGACTGGTTGAAGGATTAGCTGACATCTGGGTTCAACCCACCACATCTTGGTAAGTGGAAGCCATTGAGGTGAAATTATTTCTTACTATTCTACATTTTTTAGAATATCAATGTGGAAGAAAAGTCCCCAGCAGAAAAATCTCCTAACATTTCCGTTCTGCTTCTTTTCATACTATAGGGTATTGGCCTCTGGCTACTTCATATATCTAATGATCATCTAAACTTCTGTGACAAAAAAATCTTCAGGCATCTCCACCCCAAAAAAGTCAACAACTAAATGAGAAAATTAATGATGAATGAATTCAGAGCATAAGATTAGAGAAATTGCAACAGAGAAAATACAACAAAATTACTTGAGTGACACTTTAAAAAAACCCAACAACTTATGTTTTCCCAAAGCAGAATGAAATAGTGGAAAGAGGTTTCATAGAGAGCCTTTTTATTGGCTACTTTAATTGTACTAATAATTACTAAAACCAAAAGTACTAGAACATTCCTAAAATAAGAGTCTGAGAAAAGCAAGGTTTATTTGCTTTTAACAGACATTTATTAAACTAAGGAGTTCCTCTGGTTTATTTTCCCTCTTATTTTTTTATTTTGATTGGGAGCTAAGGATTGACTAACTTTTTGCTTTATTTTTGATCTTTTTCATGACATATTTTTGGCTAAAATAATTTTTAATATCAGCAGCCGACATCCTTAAATATCTGTTGTACCTTCAAATGCTTAAAGTGATCTTCACAAGAAACTTTTAATTGAAGAGCATTTTTAATTGTGTAGAAACAGACTAAACAAAAAATTCAGTGTATTCTGAAGTGTGAAATGAAGATTTGGTAACTCCGTACACTATACTTTTACCAGCAATCAATAACTACAGGTCTATATAATAATCAGAATGCTACTCTACAGGCTGAAATCAGCTAGTCAAACATAATTTAGTACAGTATTAACTGTAAACGGGCCAGCAGAAAGGTTTTTGAATATATTCAGTCTAGAGTAAGGAAGTATTCTGTCTCCAGGTGAAAGAAATTACATATATTACTGTACCTTCTGGCTGCTTCAAGTTTGAATTCAGAGATTAAAGTATTTCTACAGCTCTTTATAGATCAAAAATTACTTGCATGGAATACTAAATTTACAGAAAATATTTGAGATTACATTAATACTTTTTGGAAATGTCATCCAGGTCACTGGTGGAAAATCTACTTGAGAAGTGGATTTGGTGGACCAAAAGTACACTTACCTGTCTGTTTGCTAACTGGCAAGTAATTTTAAAAAAATTGTGGGTAAAGCACTTCTTGTGCTCTACTGATTAAAAGTATGAATTACCATAAGTCCTCTGCCTCATTTCCCCAAAGCCATTTCCTTTTTTGCTTTAACAGAGGAAATTCAGATACATAGTAAATTAAGATTTAGCATTTCAAAACCAATTTTCAAACATGAGCAAAATCAACTTGCTCACCCCAGAAGTTTGCATCAACACCTAAAAATCACCACCATGAAAATTTTGAGAGAACTACATCAATAACCTCATCAACGATAAACATTCAATGTAAAATATATCATTGTAAATCCAGTAAAATTGTGATGACTTTTTTTCATTATATATGTATATATTTGCATTACATAAAACTTACTAAATTACACTTTGTGTTATTGTACTAGTAATGAACTTTGCTTTTAAGGTAGCAGACTGCACACATCACTAAAATAACACAATTTAATAGAAATGGAAGAGCTTTGTCTATCTTTTTTAACTTGGTGAAATCTTTTTTGGGCATTATTGCAACATTGCACTTTCAGTAGTTGAGAAGCTGATTTCCATGAATGGAGAATCCATCTAGCCAAACACTACTACTGAAATACATTCAGTATTACGTAGCAGTGTCAGCATAGGGAGAAGTCTATAAAAAGCCAACATCTTTCAAAAGGGAGAAAATAAAAGGATGAAGTATACAATCTCTATCTCTCATGTGACGTAAAGGTCACATGAAAAAGTGAAATAAGAATAAGCATGCACTGTTACTTGTTCAGCATATTGATGAGAACTGCATCTAACAAAGTGCAGGATAAGTATATAAGATTTATGTGTACAGAAACACATAAATAATTGTAACACAAAAGTATACACAAATAGAACATATCTTAACAAGCCATTCAAGAGAAAACTACAGTGTTAATTTGCTCATGAACTTTTTCACATGTAAACTTAGATGTTTCCAGCATGAGGCAAAAAATCTGTTGTAGTACTTTGTGTACATATAGGTTGTATCACTAGGATAATTTTCATCCATGGTTTGGTATGAAGACTCAAACCTCCTGCTTTACTCAACTGTTCATCATACACAGTCCTTCATTCTAACTAATGATCCAGTCCTTCATTCTAACTAATGATCATTTTTTATAGTATCTTTATATAATAATAGCTTATGTAATAGTTTTGTCTACATGATGGATGTTTTCATTTCTTGATTTTGATCCTTTTCTTGCAGGTAAAATTCATATAGGCTTTCTTAACAGGAATAATTTCTTACAATGTTTTTTCTTTATAGCTGCCTTAATGCTTTTAAGTAGTCCCTTAGGCCTGAAGGAATGCATGAATCACAGAAAAAAAATTAAAACTGCCTTTTGATTTAAATGTTGTCATAGAATTGTAGAATAGCTTCACAGGAGAGGTGCTGTATCCCTCTAATCATCTTGGCCTCCTCTGGACTCATTCCAACAGTTCCATGTCCTTCCTGTGCTGGGACCCCAGAGCTGGGTGCAGGGTTCCAAGTGGGCTCTCACCAGAGCAGAGCAGAGGGGCAGAATCCCCTCCCTCCCCTGCTGCCCACGCTGCTTTGGATGCAGCCCAGGACAGGTTTGGCTTTCTGGGCTGGGAGTGCCCATGGCTGGGTCATGTCCAGCCTCTCACCCACCAGCACCTCCAAGTCCTTCTCCCCAGGGCGGTTCTCGATCTCCCAGCCTGTATTGATAGCAGGGGTTGCCTCAACACGGGTGCAGCACCCTGCCTTTGTTTTTGCTAAACCTCATGAGATTCCCATGGGCCCTCTTGTTGGGTTTTTACAGGGCCCTCTAGAGGAAATCCCATCCTTCGGGTGTGTCAACTGCACCACTTAGTGTCACCAGCAGATTTGCCAAAGGTTCACTCAATACCTTCCTCTCTGTCATTAATGATAGCTTTTATTTTTCCCCTCCTATAGGACAAATAAAATGATAACTCCTAGCATGCTCACAGCAAACATTTCTGGAAGAGCACTGCTCCTCATAAGAGTAGAGTACTGAAGCAAAGAATATGGTGGTTTGTATCCAGAAGCTCTGAAAAGCAGCAGGGTTTTTTTGTGAGGTAACTGACTGCATTTTGTTTTAATTGCAGGGTAATAATCACCAAAAAACATCTGGATTATCTGGCATGAGGAGGAGATATTTTCTATGGAGAAATACAAAAACAGCACAAATTTTAAATGTACTGACATTTTGTGTGCAATTGAAGATATGCATCTTAAAGGCTTCAGTCAAATATGCTTTAACTAATTATCTTATTTCTAAGGAAATAGTAAGAGTTAATAAAGTAGTAGAGGAGATCAGTCCTTCTACTGACAGAATTATTTCTTGCTCTAGCAGGTGGTTATGTTGTCCACATCGAGCAGAAAACTAGGCCATTATGTGATAAAACATGGAACGAGTCACTTTAAAGCTTTTTTTTTTCTTTCCATTGAGCAGAGAACCATACTGATATTGTGCTTACTTGCAATGAGTAATTATATTTTCCAAACATTTACAGGTGCCATTCAACTGAAACTAGAACTGTGATTCAGTAGACCAAAGAACAATTATTCACATCAGTGAGGAGGAAAAAGGTGGAATACAAACAGGAGGACTTCACAAGGGATGTTAGAACATAAATAGTCAAAGCAATTTTACAAACATTCTGATGACAAGATTTGAAACCATACACAAAATTGGAATAAAATCACCCATATACAACTGTGCACATCAAAGTTATAGATAGCAGAAGGAAATTTCAATAAAAACTTCAATAGAGGTGCATGCTGTACATATGGTACAAGCACTCAGCTCTGAGGAAGTCTCCCAGGCATAAAAATTTGAAGGTTATCTCTTCCTTTTTCTAAGGAACAAATCCTCATTTGCCTTGCTCTGCTCTCTATCACTTATAGCATCCTAGGAGGTAGATAGATAGATAGATAGATAGGTAGATAGATAGATAGATAGATAGATAGATAGATAGATAGATAGATAGATAGATCTAATACATAACAATACAAAAAAATACATAAACAGGTAGAGATAGAGAGAGATATATTTATGTACATAAATATATTTTTATATAAATATATATTTACGTGTGCATACGTACCTTTATGTTCCTATATTTCTATTTCTGCATCTGTATTTCATGTGTGTATATATAATGTGTATAAATATTTAGGTATATACATGGGTACACAGACACATGAATGTTTATATAAAGATACAATTTTCTTTTTCTATAGCATTAGTAGTTCAGTTAATAGATTTTCCATTCCAAAGTAGAGACTAGGACACAAGCTTTTGAACACACTGTTCATAAAGAAATGAACAGGTATTTTATATCCTTGTATATTTGTTTTTCTATAAAGATTGTTGACCTTGGGGAAAATAACAACTACAAGACAATATCTACAAAGAGAAAGTGATGTGAAATCATTTTTATTCACTCTTAAATTTTTATATTGGACATTAAGAATTTAACTAGATAATTTAGGAGAGATACAGAAGTGTCAATTTTGCTTTGGGATAAGACAATCAGCATGCTACCATGCTTTTTGGAAACTGTGGGATGTGTATCGGAATTCCTAAAACAAGTGCACAGTTACAGATGTGTGTTTTAACATGTAAATATATAAAGTAATGTAATATATGCCTATAATCACATATGTATATTAGTTCAGCTGAATATGATCTTTTTGATTCAAAATTCTGCCTAACTGAATTTTAAACTTTTCATTTTTTACTTCATCTTCTTCATGCTTGAAATCATTAGTAGAAGTCAAAAATTTTTATACAAGTTTTTCTTGTATAGAATTTTCTTTATTTATGATAAGATTATATAGCAAGAAATAATGAAAAATCCATCTATGTCAACACTATTTGTTTCTAAAGACAACATAATTTCAATATTTCATTGTTAATAATTATTACCAAATAATAAGACTGAATACAGGGTTTTTTTTAATTGTCTTTTTTATATTTATGATGTACAATGACATAATTCCTATCCACTACTTCATGTCTTCTCAGGTCAATCATAAACAACATTTACAAATCTCTGAACATACTCCATATTTTATCTCTTTTCCTATTGATTACATTAAGTATGAAATGAACAATCTCTTTTCAGAAGAATATTTATTATAGCAATCAGGTTTTTATCTAATCTACTTCATAGAGCCATTGCTGACATGCAACATACCTTATATTTAGAGGGATATATAAGTACAAATGTAGACGGAGCAAAATATAATTCTAATGGTGTTTCAAGGATAAAGAAAGTTAGTTAATCTTCCTAAGATTTGAATATGCAAACACAGGAAGATAATCTTAAATTCTATTTTTTTGCCAAAAGATGTTGTATTTGAGAATGACAAGCTTACCAAGTTCTTGCTAAGCAAGATGCTGGAAGGAAATTTTTCCAGAGGAAAAACCTATAAGTATGGGTATCAACTTACAATCTTCATATTAAAACAAATTATTTTAGCAAACAGTTATATGGCACCTTTTTAGATTATTAGAGCTATATAGACTATTAGAAATAGAGGATTAGAGATTATTAGAGAAATTTATTATTTAGATAGAGGCATCAATTACTGATTTAAACTAGTAAATTTGACCAGCTACCTCAAACTGCTATCCCTGAAAACTATAGAACCTCAGATGAGGCACAAATGCTTCAGTGTTATAGCAGCCTGCAAACCACAAGACATCACTGTGCTGACTCTTAGAGCAAATGCCATTTATAACCAGATAATCTGACACTTGTCAATTCAATGCCCAGAAAATCTGCATATGCTAAGGCTTCATATGCTTACATAAAACTTCAAGGTGAGCAACTATTTATTATCAAGGTTTATCTGGTTGGTATTTCAAAAGAAGCTTTGTTCCAAGCCTCTATGAAAGAGCACAAGAGCACTTTAGGGCTGCACTAGGGGTAAAACCAGCTTTGCTATCACAAAGAAAAAACATAAAACAAAGCAGCTAGGATAAAGAGTTTAGGATATCTGAAAACTTAACTTTTGAAATAATCTTTTTGTAAAACACAGTGAGTGAGTAGTCAATGTCTGTCAGTACATGTGGTATCACTTAAGTAGCAATCACTGGAAAACAGGACACAAATTGAAGCGCAGTTTGCTAAACGTGCGGTAACACTTTTTGCTGTGGAGGGGACTGAGGATGAGAACGAGTTGCCCAGAGAGTCTCTGCCTTTTGAAATCTACAAAAGTCATCTGGACAGAGTGCAGGGCAGCACTCTCTGACCAGGACTAATTGAGCAGGCTCATTAGACCAGATGACCTTCAGACACTCCTCACAGTGTCAGCTGGTCTGTGATTTATCTTGCAGTCAGTCAGCCCTTACCACTCGATAAGACTGTATGAGACCTTATATACAGTTCCCCCTTCTGGACACTGACTATTTCCAAAACACTTACATGCCTGTTCACCAGTATATTAGGCTCCCATTGTACTTTTCAAGAACGCTGCTGTCAGTTAATATTTCCTTTTAAACTCAAACACAAACTTACTGATAACTTGTTTATGTATACTCTAGTGTGTAAAATATCCATTAATATTTCTCGCTACCTCATGTTCTTACAATCCTTCTTTCTCGGACACATTGGTAAGATTTATTCTCTTCTTTAGCTCATTTTTACTGGATTATCAGGCTCTGCAAGTTTTAATACAGACTGCCAATTTCCTTGATTACACCAGAAGACATCTTTTTGACTTTTTTCAGACTCAAATTTTCTTTCTTGGACACACAAAATCAGAATTGTGCATCATATTTAAGATGGTTTCTTATTGGTTGTTTTTGCCTTCTGAGAACAGTTGATCTGAAATAGTACAATCCTTTGTGAAACACCAGCCTTCCTGACTGCCTAAAGTAATTGACAAAATTAATTATCCCACAAAATGTTTTTCTTTTTCCTCCTTCTAAAAATACCTGAAAAGTCAGAAAGAATTTATATTGATTAACCTGTGCAATCACTGCTGGCAAGATGGGAGGTCTCTGGGGAGTGTTTTGTCAACTAAATCAGAAATACTAAGTGTCTGTTTCCTACCACCCAGGGGTTTACACTCTTGCCATTGCAACTGTGATAGAAGTAGAATTTCTCTATTATTTATTCAACACCTCGCAGTCAGCTCAGATAGGCACTCAACACAAGGAAATTCTATAATGCAGTTTCAGGCCTTTAGAACTTTATACAAAACTAAGAACCAGATGGGATCCTAGTGTCAGGATGATTTAAATCTTTCAGAATTTTGAGAAAAAGAGTCTTTACTAATTCACTATGTGATATCAAATGGCTGGTGATTCTGGTGATACCTTATCTGTGAGGGAGTGACCTCCATTTTCCATTTCACAAACTATAAGTCAAATTTATTATTCAATCTATTGCATGTTAAAGCTTCTATTATGATCAAAATAAATCTGGTATATTAGAATACAGTTACATGTTGAATTCCTGAGTCCATCTTAGTAAAAATAAATAATACAAGTTCAGGTGTCTGTATGTAGAAGAGCTTTCAGAAATTTCAGAATTTTTTTTGTGCGTTATGGTATATATGTAAATATAGGTGAAAGAAAGTGTGATTATTTTGTAATAGGGGGAAAGGATAAGTGGAAGTGCATCACTTAATAGAATACTGAAACTTGTATTTGATGGTGAAGAGCAGCAGATAGAAAGGGAAAAAAAGCAAAGTCTGAAGGAGAAATGTTTTGAAGCATGAGGATAAACGAACAGAAGGAACATTTAGGCTGACTGTGGAAAAAATTTAAAAAACAAACAAACAAAAACTTCAAGAAAAAAGAATCTGTTCAACTCTTGATTAGATTTCTAACCAAATAAAAGTAGGAAAGATATAATTCAAAACCTGATTAGGATAGACAGCACTCAGGGACCATATAATAGCAAACCAAACCTGCATTGGCAGAGAGACAGATGACAAGATATATTCATTCTTTTCCAACTGAAGTGTTTACGACCCATGAAGCAAAGAGTGATCAGTATGAGCAGTGGATGTTGAATCTACTAATTTACATTTCTGTAAACTTTTTCTTTCTTAAAAGTTCCAATGTGAACAGGTAATTGGCAGCCACCTATTAATTGTCTAGTTAAAGCCAAAGGGACAGCTGGCATGATTTCACATCCCTCTCTCCTAGGGTTCCTAGAGGAATTCTGGGTAAGGTACAAACAGTGTTTTACAGCAGCAATTAATTTATTCCTGGGGCAAAGTACAAATAGAAGAGGGTATGTATATGCAGCAAGACCTTGTTTCCCATTCCACTGTGACTGAGGAAATGACAGTTGGCAGTGAGCCACGCAAATAAAAAATACCAGCTGGAAAACTGGATTATTTTTGTCCCAGATGGCAAAAGGTATGTTGGATGACAAGAAAATATGTTACTGAGTAAAAAACAATCTATTCCTCAATGTTTATTTAACTCACCAGTTACATATTAGCTCATAAATAAAAGTAAAGCGTCTTGTCATTTTACAGAAGATATTTGGAGTATCTGACACCAGATTATCCATAATGATCATAGTGGTGATTCAAAACTGATTTCAACTAACTACTTTCTCAAACATTTTATGAAATCTCAGCTTTGTATTAATAGCTCTGTGAATATTTCTTAAGTACTCTTTATTATTTGCTGGAAATGTTTCAACTTTTTCTTAGCAACCTTTCAAAAATAATTAATTTAATTTCATTTTCTTCCCATTCAATAGTGTTTTGTGTTGCAGATGGAGCATCAAATATCTTAAAGAAAAATGAATCAGCTACTTCAGGCCAGAGGAATTAGATCATTAAAATTTAAGATGATGATTTATGTCTAATTGGAAATACTCTCCTCTCTCTAGATACAGCTCTGATATGTAACTTCATAACAGAGTGAAAATATTTTATTTTATTTTATTTTATTTTATTTTATTTTATTTTATTTTATACAGATATTGTAAATCTTACCTTTTTGTTTTCTTACTCATTGGATTTTCTGAAAAGATTTCTCATGGTTGTTGAGCTCAGGCTTTATGCAAATTCAGCTGTGAATAGGTTAATTATGGTTATCTGATATTGCTGTATTTTAACATTGATTTGCAACATCATTAATTTAATCTGTCCTGATGACATTAAAAGAATGTCAAATAGACACATCTGCTTTTAGTTTTTGAGTGTTTCATGCCAGTATTTATTTGAGATTGTTAGTGGCAGCGCTAAAAGGTGAGTGTACTTTTCTACTACATACTGCATTTAAAGTAGAAGTAAAGGATTATATATGAGGATAGAAGATTAATCGTTTGCTTTAGCAAGAATGTTACAAGCTGAAAGAATGGTTTTTTGAGGAGACTTAATTGTGGTTAGTATTGAAGATGACATATTGTCAAAGAAGGAATTGGGCATAGAATGAAGAGAAGCAGAGCCTCTTTGGGAAATAATAGAACACCCTCAAGGATCTTATTCAGTTGTCTCAAATCACTCATAAGTGAGATGTTCTCTCAAATCACTTATAAGTTATAATAAGTGATTATAATCACTTATAAGCATCACTACGATGCTTTCTTCACATTTTGCAAGGGGTTTTTTTTTGTATGAAAATTTACCTTAAACATGCAATAATCCACATTTTATATACAATATTTCTACATACATACATAGTCCTCAATATTTAGAAAATAATTAGATAACAAGTTAAATAATAAAGTTTCACATTCAATGAAGCCCAGGTCTTCCATTAGTTAGTTTCTAGCATTATCTAAATCCATTTGCATTATCCACTAGCTAAAAATGTCTAGAAATGTGCAAAACAGGATGCATCCCTTGAAAAGCTAACACTTTATAGCTGTGTGATTACAATTTAAATAGTTTTAAAAGATTTTTAGCATGAGAGCTCAGTGGTCTTGTATACCTGACTCATTAGCACACAGACACTAAGTGTATATGAAATACAAAAAGGCACACATGTAAAATGTGTATCCTGAAAATGCCATGTTTTCTAACATTTGAGCAATTCTTTCTTCTCCCAAAATATGTCTGAAGAGACATAACAGGATGTCTCTTATTCAATTTCTGTTTAATCCCCATTAATTAAATTAATAAAACTAGTTTGTTTACTGTCCTTTTATTATTTATTTATTATTTATTTGTCTGTTTTAAAGCTAAAATATTACAACTGTGATACTATTCATATGAGATCCTGACCAGAACATGCCAATTCAGCTTTTAAACTAGTAAGATTTTATTCCAAGAAACTGTAAGCTGCAACTGTGACATATTGATTACCTAAGTCTTGCCTATGTAACTTTTTGAGGTTTTTTAGTTGCCACCTCGATCCATCTTCCAGAAGTTATTTTTCAGAGTCCTTGTATCAAAATTTACTGCTACTAGAACACTAAATCTTGCTTTTGGCTAGAAATAATTTTGTGATTTAGCATGGTATATGTCCAGGGACACACTCATGAAAATTTTTGTTTTAATTTATGAAACAGAAAAAGACACAGGCTAGTGTGCTAATCATATCTCTTTGCAAAATAAAAAAAATAATTTTATAAAGGTGCATTTTATTAACTATAAATTACTAACTTGAAGATCTACATATTTAATGGTTATTCTGTAATCACAGGATTTACTCCCCATCATAGCACAACTATTAAACAGTCTCCATTGACACGGCACAAGGAATGTCACAGAATTCCTTTTTTAAAATGGAGTTTAGTGATAACATACAAGATTCACAAGCAGCTATTAAACAGCTATTGTGTCTTCTAAGACATAATAAATATAACGAAAACAAATTACATGAGCTAAATCATTTTTATATTATTTTGTGCCCACAGTGCATAATAAATAAATGCATGTCAAACACAGATTTTACTCTCTTTACCTTTGATATCTAAATTCATATCTTTAGAAACACAAGGCCTAGTGCTACTCTGCTTAACTCCCATGTATTCCAACAATTTAATTTGTTTTGATACAACACGTTGGTATGTGCATTTTAACTGTTAATAATAAAAATGATGCAACATGGTACACAGAAATTTCAAATAGAAGGATTGTCTCTGCCTTTGCAGGTAAAATGTTTAATGTTAAGATGTAGATAGACTGAGTTCATTTGTGTGCAAAATTGTACTGAGCATATCTGCTGACAGAAATAAATTAAGGAGCAGCTAAAATACAGATGTAAAACAACAAGGGCAAACTTATTATTATTATTACTTTCTATTATTATTATTACTTTTTATTATTACTGTTTTGTTGGCCTATTATACCAACATATTTTCATTAGGAAGCACTTATTTAATAATAATCTACATACAAAGCCCCGGGACTGTTGTTATAATGGATGGAATGGGGGAAACCTATGCAGAAGACATTGTGCCAGACCAAAGTATCCTAGAATAGGTTTAGAGATATTTTCAGATATTTTCTCACTCTTATAACTTCTGAGACAGAATTATTATTGCATTCCTCTCTCTAAATTTTTGAGATAACAGAAAAAGGGCCATCATATTTTTGAAGTATCTAGGAGGAGAAATTATTGTCAGTGTGCATGATCCGCTGACTGACTAATATTCAAAAGAAGTAAAGCACTGCAAATATTTATTGTAACATGATTTAGTTTGGTGGCAGGTTTAGGGGTGGTTTGATGCTGTTTTGTTTGTTTTGTTGGTTGGGGTTTGGGTTCAGATTTTGGAGTGGATTTTTTTGCTATCTTATCTTTTTAAATTATTTTGGGGAAAAAAAAAATTCCTGCCACTAATTGATGAGGAGAAAGCACTTCTTGAGATTCTTTGACCATCAATGTTTGACTTTCTAGTTAATAAACTTTACAGTTTATAACCGGGAGTGATCCCTTCCCACTCACAGATGAATTTTAAAAGAAGTGGATAGGCTAAAATCTTTCTCTTCAAACCTGTACTTTTTTACTTCTCCTATGATTTTGTCTTAAGAATATAATTGTTTCTTTCCAATGAGCAAAGATTTACTATCCCCAGAATAAATCTCTGAGCAAAATCATGGAGTCAGATTTGTATCTCTCAATTTAATTTTCAATAAATCAATGAAATTATTTTTATTTGCTAATGCACTATGTTCCAATAAGGATGCATCAGGTTTAATACCAGGAATGCACTTAATTCAAGAGATGTGTTCTTTTAAACTACAATCTAATATTATGGCATTACTTCAGATTATCTACAGCTATACCAGGATAAAGATGATTTATCATAAAGTTTGTGTTGGCAGTTTCCAACAGAAAACTTCCACTTGCATGGCCTTTCTGACAAAATTGTTTCTGACAGAGTACTGAATTTCATCTCATGCTTCAGGTAGGTTTTCTTTAAACATATTATGTTGAGGTGATTAGTCTTTCTCTTTACCCTACTAAGACAGATAAGCACACTTAGAGAATAAAAAAACAGCTACCAGGTTAACCAGAATGTGCACACAAACCTCAGATCTCTCCTGCTTTCAGCACTCCCTTGTTTTGCAGCTGTGGTGTCTATCTACAGCTCCACCATCTACTGATCCCTCCCAGGTACCAGTACCTATCCAATTAGGTAGGGACTCAGTTCTCATGATGGAATGCACTAACAACCATAGATGACTCTAAGAGAGGCACACAGGCATTTCATAAACACCATAAATTACATGGGGTTTGGTTTTCATTTTAAGAAAACAGTAGTAGTTATTAATTAGAAACTACTACTTGAGACCCTGATCAAAACAAGCAACTACAATTGAAGCTACATTTGATTTTCATAATTCATGCTGGAAACCTGACTTTCTCAGGGATACATAAGAAGCATGATTTGATCCCTTACTATAGCTGATAGTACTGTGGTTTTTGGGATCACTGGTTTTACTACATCTAGAGTTACTGTTGTTTACAGTTGCTTATAATGGCCAACAACTTGACTGAACATTAATAATGTCACAGAAATAACCTACAGCCAAAATCTCAAGTCCAAATGGGTTGGAGATTTGGCTTTCTTAGATTATTTATCATTGATCTGAATTTTCAGACTCACGGTTTTAACTCAATGTCTAGCTACTTCTTGACATCATTTAGTGGACTGATAGATATTCATCTCAGGAGGAAGAAACTCACTGACAAAATCCCTCAAATCATGTATTTAAAAAGATAGACAGCGTTAACTGAGGAAATACATGATAACACACTAGTGAAGCAAGGGAACCTGAAAATAAATGGGAAGTTGGATGAGAACAAACACAGATCCGACCAATGTAGTTAATGCTACGTTCTCCATTTATTCCAGCTAAAATGGCAGGTTATATACATCTCTATATAGTTTACATTCACAGGTGGTTTTTCATTGGCACGCAGCACAGAAAAGAATGCAAACACTTATTGTTGAACAAACTCTTAAGGCAGCTACTGTGTCCACACCAACCACTGCACTTGCTAACTACTAGAAAACCCTCTGTCCCTTGCCAACACCTTAAGCTGTAGTTCTACCTGCGCCACAGACTTGGCACTGAATTTCTACCTGTGCCACTAACTCCTAACAGGCCTCAACAGTGAGGCCCAGTCTGGGTGATTCAACCACAGTCCAAATACAAATTATATCCATCTTCCCTAAAAAATTCTGCAACACACTAGAAATATGTTTGACATAACTAGGTCCTATTTCTTTTCCACAGTCAGCTACATTTAAACTAAGAAGATATATTATTAGAAACCCCCCCCCCCATATGATTACAGTATGTTTATAATAATACGTTTTGAAACATCATCATTTCACTTTTTCTCTTTTCCAGTTTTATACTCTGGACATGAGAGCTTTTAATGCTATAGTTCATAATGCTTGTTTCATAATGCTCAGCAGGTATCAAAAAACATATACTGTAAATATTCTGAACCACCAAGCTAGAAGGGCTGTGCAATGAGATAAGAGATTTTTTTAAAAACTGCTATTACCATAAAGCAGTTGGTAAAGGCAGGTAAATGCTGAGCTTGGGAAAATTTTGTCAAGGATTCTTTGCAGAATAAGTGAGGAACATGAACAGCACAGTTTAAGTACTTAAACAATCTAAGATTAACAGCAATTGAAGATGGCTAACCTGTAAACATAATTGCTTGCAAAAAAAAAAAATTGGAAGTGTTACAATTCTTTATATTTTTTAATTCCTCAGTCTTTCTGTAAGCATCTGTTAAATATCACTTTTGCTAAGCATGCAGAAAGCTATGTGTTAATGCCACAACCTAATTTTCTTGGCAAGGTATTTCTGTTTCCTTCTTTCTCCTTTGATGGCTAGAGGTAAAAATTTAATTTAATCTTAACAATTTCAAGAGTGCACCAGGCCTGAGATATATTATGAAGACATTTGAGAGATTCTTGGTAGATAAGATAGACAGACTACTTAATTGACATATAAAGTTAAAAAGGGAAAGAAAGGGAAGTTCTGGGAAGGGAAGTTCCGGGAAGGGAAGTTCCGGGAAGTTCCGGGAAGTTCCGGGAAGTTCCGGGAAGGGAAGGGAAGGAAATGGTCTAGAAAAGAAAATAGGAATGGAAAAAAACTTACACTAGAATTTTTTTTGTTTTGTTTTGTTTTTTGTTTTGTTTTGTTTTGTTTTGTTTTTAAACCACACAGAGAAAACACAATTACTCTATGAAGGAATACATAGGAATGCAGAGAAATGAAGGATACTTATCCATCTTCAATTTGCAAAAGAAGGGTTTTTTCATACTTTGGTGTAAGTGAATTTTTTACCTACAACTACCTATTTTTGCAACCCCAAGAAGTACAACTGTGAGCATATATATATGTTCCACAAAAAGATAGCTATGAATACACATTCCCATTTCAAATGTAGCAGGGAGATAAATGGAGAGATCAGAACTGTGCGTCTCTGTATATGCTTAGTCAGCAGCTAGATTGTAACCTATAGCTTAGAATATGTATTTAACAGCAGTAAATTAAACAGCAACCCTTTCACTGCATTTTTTATTTTAATCCAAATGAATACACTGAGCCTCAGTATACAAGATCACCAAGACTTTTCACTATAGAGGAGCTGGTTTCAGTGCAAAATACTGGTTCATGAACAAAAGCTTTTCAAAAGCACATGCTGGTCTTATAACTAACCTGTAGGAAAGATTTTTCAGATTCCAGATGTAAGGTCATGTCAGTGAAAAAATGTAATAACGGAAAACTTGTGGATTGGGGTGCTTCTCTGGAATTAGTGTTCCAGTGGTGTGTTACTACTGATAGATTCCTCCTTTTTAAATTTATATTTCCTAATTTGCAGCGGAAACTTTCCCAAAATTTTCAATGCTTTCTAAACCTGGAATATAATTTCATTATTAAATATATTCAAAACAAACATGTGCTTGGAGTCATGCTTTCCTCTGGGCAATGCTACTAAGGCATGAGCATCCCTTAGTCCATATCCATATGCAGAACAGAATGATTTCTCCACTGATATAGAAGAAGTGGACAAGATTAAAATGTCTTATTACTTTTTAATAAGGGGGTCTGCCTTGGGGTCAGGGAAGAGGTGTCAGACAGACAGTCTTCTGCCATCTAGAGATACTTCCTTTTCTTTCATATAGCAAGTTTAATTATTTTAATCTTGTGCATATAATCATACTTTACTTCACTATAAGATCTTTGCAATAAGGCAGCACACTATGGGAAAGGCTGTAGTGAAGAAAATTGCCATCCAACTGTGAATCATGTTGTTTTTCTGGTCTTTGTAGTGAAAAATTGCTTTCTTCTCCACCTGGCTTCAGTAAGGACAGTAACATTGTATCGACTTCAGAATACATCAGATCTGATATAAAATAAGATCCTAAATAAAATTAGCAAAATCTCAGTGAAAGAACACAAGCCAAGCAAAAGCGAATGTTCTTCTCAATGTTATGCTTGAATATTTCTTATAACAAAGAAACAGTGCCTTAAAGATAATTTTGTCCCAGCCCCCACTACCGTGGGCAAGGACATCACCCACTGGACCAGGCTGCTCCAGGTCTTATCCTACATGGCCTTAAACACTGCCAGGGATTTGAAATCCACAACCTCGTCAAGTAGCCTGTTCCAGTGCCTCATCACCCTCAGATTAAGGAATTTCTTCCTTATGTTAAGCCTAAATTCCCCCTTTTTCAGTCTGAACCCATTACTCCTTGTCTGGTCACTACAGTTCCTGATGAAGGGTCCGTCTTCAGTTTCCCTCCAGGTGCCCTTCAGATACTGGAAGGTGGCTATATGTTCTCTATACAGTATCTGTAATATAAGCATGCATAATACATTAATGAGTTCTCTTTAATGAACTCTCTCATATGAATAATATGCCTTGGGATGTATGGGGGTGAAATTTGGTACAGTACCTGATGAAATCTGTGATATTTCAACATTTACTATGTGCAAACTTATTTTCCAATGAAAAGCAGCATTTTTTCACATTAGAAATACAAAATCAAATTACAATACACCTTTTCTTTATGAAAGTTGTTAGGCTAATTGGGGTTCAGCAAAATCATTCACAAATACTTTCTCTATTACCTGTTTTAAGGGCATGGATTTGTCTCGGTCCTTAAATTGTAAATGGGACTGTGACAGTAATACCTTTAAAACAGAAAAAAAAAATTAAACAAAAATGTTCTGAGTCATTTCATTAAATTCTAGCCTCATACTTATAACCCAAAATATCTGTTCTACTGGCTGAGTAAGGAATGGGTTTTACTTTTATTTAGAGGCCTAATAAAGGCAGTCTAGGGAAAAAATCCAGTCAGATCTTATAATGAAATTTACATTTTAATGAAACTATGAGCACATTATTTTTCCTATCATTAATAACCTTCCTTTTAATGAATTACAAATCAGAGTCATGCAACAAAAAACCTCTTCACAAATCATTTCCTTCTGCTTGCATTGCACAAAAAAACTAAAGTAAACATGCAACTTTTTTCTTCACATGCATTTTTCATTATCTTAAGTTTTTAGTTACAGACTAAATGTTCTGGTCCTAATCCTTGCAAAATTGTTCTAGAAAAAAATGAAAATCAGCAAAACCATTATAAATATCCAATTTAAGACTATGTTTTACTCCTTGGCCTCCTGTTTGTACCAGTCTCAAGGTTACACGTGAAATGGCATCTGATGTGTAATGTCCTCTAATGTCCTGCCAAGTATGAATGCTTTTAAAGTAAATCTAACCTCAGCAGACCCTCACTCAGCCTGTTCAGACTATTTTTTCTGTTTCTTCAGAAATTTCTCTTTTTATTTGCATTTCAAGATTGCAAGATTGAATATTTTAGGATTTAAAAAGATAAATTTAGACAGTTACTCACAGTTGCATATGTAGAGCAAAGAGAGCCTGAAGAGCTATTGCAAAAATTAAGAGTAGAAAAATACCTATGAAATTTAGAAAAGTAAGTGCATTCCTGCTTCGTAGTGTGTAGTTTTGTGATTGCTTAACTACATATTAATACATATAGTTTATACAGCTTCTCTTTTGGAAACTAAAAGGATTTTTTCTTAGGATTCAGTATTTCTAAGGGAAAGATCTGTAATACCCAGTAATATCACATACTAATACTAAAGTGAAGCTTGAATTAAAGAGTAACAGCAAGAACCTAAACAAATTATTTCCTAATAAACAACAAATAAAAATCTGTGCAATCGTTTTGTTCAGTTTTAAGTACACTTATAAATTTGGGTCAAAGATCAGTTCTGAATGAATTTTTGATAATTTTTGTACTACTTTTCTAGAAAAATATTTCAGATCTAAAATCTGGATATATTGTAAGGTGTATCTCTGCAGAGCTAGTTAAATCAGTTATAAGAACCTTATATGTATCAGGAAAAAGATTTCCATTACTTCTTCCATATGTAACAGCAACATTTCTGATTGTTGAGTCCACTACTTTTTCAAATTCAATTTCTTTTCTATTACTATTTTCAACACAAATGCTGAAACATTCCATGCAAGGAACCTGTGAAATATTTCGAGAAGTACTTTAGGATAATATTTTAAAATTACAGATTTACTCACAGCCTGTGAGTAGTGAGTAGCGTAGATTTTACTATGGTCATAAGCATGAAAAAATTCCAATGTTACCAAAATACAACTGCAACTGATTATTAATACTTAGCAACTTTCAGGTAATTGACACCGGGTAGCCTAGGTATCAATAAAAAGGAAAGCATTCACCCTATTCTCTCATTAAACTTAGCAGAACTGAAAAAGCTTTCAAATGTTCATGCAAATTTAGATGAACTCATTTTTCCACCAGATATTTCCCAAACAACTGCCAGAGCTCAGAGACAATTTTAGAAGATTTGAGCTTTTCATGACAGATTTCAAAAATGAAGTATTTATGGCCATATGAAGTCTCCTGCTGTTCTCACTAACACAATAGCAGCACTATGCATTTAGAAAAACTGAGATTTAAGTTAAATATCAAAGTGAGATTGTGTGAAAAACAGGTGTCTGACAGCTCTGAAAGGAACTTTAGAAGGAGGAACCTGAGAACAAGTTTTCATCATATTTATTTAGACAGAAGTTTATTTTAGTGACTTAGTTTGTAACTGGCGCATGACAGCCTCACATTCTGTGGTGTTCATTTGAGGTTCTAGAAAAGGTTTGAATTTTACATATCCTTTGGAAATCACAATGAACACATTTTACAGAATTATAAAAATAACCTCAAGAGCCTTGAGGTCAATCATTGTCCTTTGGCTGATTTCTACATCTCTTGAAATTATTAGACACCTAATTAATATATTCAAGTAACAGAGGTTAGAGCTCTCTACTTTTAGCCCATAGTGCTGGAATTTCTGCTAAACCAGTTTATGATTCCTTTTTCTATGATAGTTTTCATTAAACAAAAAACAACGGCTGTCCTTTCTTATCATACGTTTTAACTCTTCCCTTCAACAAGCGTTCCTTTCAAATAAAGTTGATGTCATTAGGTGATTTTATTACAGAGCATTTATTGCATTTTAGAAAACAATCAAAGTAAAATTCAGAGTACTGTTATATAAAATAGTTACCTATGGTTTTCTTTTGATCATGATGGCCCTTAAAACCCTGGATCGTTGGCCACACTGTTACTGTATGAAATTTATTATGTAACAGTAAATACTCAGAATTGGTTATATAAATCTATGTTGTTTTGGTGTTATATATCTCTAATAAAAACATACTGCATAATTACATCAAACCTGATAGATACCAGTTTATTTTAGCTGAGAAGCTCAACCAAAAAGAAAATAATTTAATTTAATAAATATAATTGTCTATTTCTAATTGATGTTTTACAATGTGTCTTTTTAAAATACTTTATAGACATTAGATCTTCTGCAGATCCACATATACCATCAGCTTTTGATTGGAATATAAACTCAGCCTACTCTGTATGAACAATTTAATTCCACTTTATGTTTACTATTGTACCAGCCTTTATCATCAAAGAGTGTTTATTGTGATATATCTTAATCTTAATCTTGTGGGTGCAATAAAACACAGTCACATGAAAATTATCCCACTAATACTGTATATCCAGTCATAGATTAGTTTGCAGTCTATCACATATACAGATGTTTAAAGACTTTTAATGGACTGCTACTTTAAACAAAAAAATCTAAGTGAGAAACCTCAGGGAATTCTTGTCAAACATTCAGTTTTACTACTCTGTGTGATTACATAGATGGACCCTTTGGTCCTGGAGACCTCCTGGATGAAAAAATTGAAATTGAAAAAACAGGTCAATCAAGAAAAATCAAGTAAGACATATGAATGACAGAGCAGTCACATCCTTGTCAAAAGTCTCTGAGTTGCAGTTGCTTAGAGGATTGCAACTAGTAGGGGCAATTTGATGTATATCAAATATACATTCCTTGTGCATATTCTTCAGTCTTGCACTTTTGGCCTGAGAAAAGAAACTCAACCAGAAGTGATCTCTTTTAGGCATACCATAGACAATGTCATCTAAATGATGATATTTTTCAAATACAGAACAGAACTAGCGTGAGCACATAGAGACTAGCATGAGCTTTTCTTCGTTTCATGTGTTAATTTTAATGATTTATCATATACACCAAGCTTCTTTTTCTTACTTTTAATACTATTGTAAAGGAACTAATTTTTATGCCTCTGGCCTTGCTATTTCATTAAATGTCTCTTGAGCTGCTAATGCACATGTACATATACATGCATATGCACACATTCATGTCTTGTCATCACTTCTATGCTTTCCTACGGAAACCACTTTACAGCTTCCTCTTCATCTTCTTTTATTTTGTTTTGCTTTTTGCCTATGGAATCATGACTTTTCAAATGCCCAACAGATATCCTGATAAATTTCCCAGTAATGTGTTTTCTTCCCCATCATATATTTTTATCAGAGCAAGTAACAGTATTTCATTGCTTGAATCTTAAAAGAGAGATTAGCAAACCTGTTTAAGTAGAAGAAAAACAAAGAATGCTGGACAAAAGATTTTATTTATACTTTTAATTACAATTCCCAAAACATTATGTAATGATATATACTGGTTTACTGTGAATTGTCCCAAATCTGTTTAGGTAGTGATTAAGCTTAAAAAATCAATGTATACAATGCATATTTTTCTGGGAAGTATTTTTTGGTAGAATTTGTAGGCTAATTAAGATGGACTATACCTTGAACAGTGATCTTTGTGGAAATCTGCTATTTTCACTTCAAATAAGCATTTTCTTAATATACATCTTTTATCCCAATAATTCAAAAAATTCTTCATGCCTTCAAGCTGTGAAATAATAGTAATTAACTTGACTAATTGTTATAAAGCCTATTTCACATCTAGGCTCCCATACCATATTTTGTGGATTTTATATTGTATTTTCAATTCCCCATGCAAGGTCTTGGCTTTGATTTTCCAGTACAGAGACTGGCAAGAGTATAAGATATATAACATGATGTATTTGTAAAGGAAGAAAGGTTTCACCTTGTAAAATAATTTTTTCAATTAATCAGAGCCACCAGACTAGTTTAAGTCACTGGTAGATACAATAGAATAAACAATTTTCTCCATATTTCAGCTAATGAAACCAGCAGTGAGAATATTTTGTTTATTTTTAAAGAGTTAATAAACAAAAGTGAAGTAAGAAGCATTAGTCGTTAATTTTGAATTTCTGCAATGCAAAAAATACATTTCCCCAAGTTATATTCATTTGTTTCAGCTGTATTCAGAAGTCAATCCTGTACATGCAAATGTATTCACACTTCAAAATCTGCATGTAACTTATCTCTGTACCATTTCTGAATTACATCATGTTTACATCACTTATGTGCATGTGGAACATTTGTACTTCACTTAAGTGAAACCCATACAAAGGGAGAAAAAAACATGCTTTTGAAACTCAATAAAATATATATGTTGAACTGCCTTCATTTTAATAAACTCTAGTATTTAGGCATGTTATGTTCCCACATCAAAACAGAAAAAAAACCCCAACCCAAGCTGGCATGTTGGGATACAAGAGTTGGCAAGGTTTACATTAGACAGTACATATGGAAAGAAAGCAAATTTGAAGGAGGGAGTTATGAAGAAGGAAGGAGGGAATAGACTTTCAGCAATGCCTGAGCAAAACAACTTTATGGCCAACTCTGTGGCCTTGGAAAAATCCACAAGTGACTTTTGGGACAGCAGTACTGCCTGAAAAAGCAGTGTGTCTGAGAATAGACAAATAGTCTCCAGCTGTTTCATTCTTTCCCTGTTCATTAGTGTATGTCTTCTTGGCAGGATAAAAATTGTATGATTATACTCAGTCTGTCACCTCTTTCCTAAACCAAGTAAAATCTCCTCATTTCAGCTTGTGACTTGGATAAATCCAAATCAAAGTACTTCCTGGAAAAAAAAAAATCTATCTAAAGACATGCTTCTGTAAATTTTTTCAGATCACAAAATATGAAGGAAGACTCAAGAATTTCTGGTTTTTTAATCCCTTCAGCTTCTTTTGGCAACATAATTAAGTATATATGAAAATGCTCTTTTTGCTCCAATTTAAACTTGTATAATGAACATTTAATTTGTGTTTACTTTTTAACTCTAATATGTCCTCTCCCCTTCCTTTTGTTCTGCTTCATATGGATACTGGAACTTTTCACTAGGCATAACAATTCCCTATTCACCTTCTCTGTGCCATTCATTCTTGAAGTTTTATCAGATAATAGTGCTACCATTGTAAATAACTGTTGTATTTGGCCTGCTTTTTATGGAAATTTGACGACTTTTCTCATTATTGCTGTCATACTACTTTTAGATTTTTCTAGTTTTATTAGATTCCTTCTAGCCAAAAATTCATGCAATAGTCACGGTGTGGATGTATTACAGTTATAAAGAGTATTGTAATAAAGATAGTCAACCACAATAAAAAGGATGACAAGAAAGTCATCCTTTTCTACTTAAACATGTATGGCATATTTGAAAAGAACAGATAAGTTTAGAATGACAAAGTAATAAATTTATCATTTGGAGAAAATGTAGCTCCAAGAGAAATAGATAAAATAAGTGAATAGCGGTCATGTAGTTTTTGCTTGTTTATTTATGACTGCTGCATGTCAACCTTTAAAAAATTTGCAATTATCCAGTTTCACCTAAAAATCAAGTGCACATATTTCAGTGTTCATTATTAAAGCTGGTCAGCTTTTGTTGTTTTTGTTGTTGTTGTTGTTGTTTTGTTTGTTTGTTTTTTAAATTTCTTTTGACAGAAAAATACTTATATCAAAGCCAGGTTTAAAGAATATGCCATCCCTTGGGCTGTATTTATGAACAAGACTGCAAGGACACACAGAAAAACAGAAATCTTCTTAGCTCAGTTGCTAGGACTTTCATCAGAGATCCATGGTCGGATCCAGCTTCCTATCTAAAACAATTAATCCTTTCTATGGATAATCTTGAAGAGATGGCTGGCCACACTCATGCTGGAGTATCCTCAAACATGGAACTAGAACAAAAAGCTGACTCATAACCATATTTTACAGCACACACCAAGAACATAATTAAATTCTGGGTGATTGATAAGTCTCAACATTTTCAGGATTGTTTTTTGCAGAATTTTTCTCTTGTAGTTGTCCTTGTATCTGTGCTGTATTACTGATACTGTACAAGGAAACTGTAGTGTCCCAATGCCAGGAAATGTAGTGTCTGTTCAGTAAGCAGAGACAGTGCACTGAATTCAGGCTGTCAGTAAAAGTAACAGGCATATTCATGTTAAGCTTCACAATCACCTTGGTCTTCTCCCTACTTAAACATGAATTTAACAATGCAGATTAGAGATAGCCATTTCCTACTCTGGAGATTTCTACTCTAATGATCAGTAGCTACATTGTACTCTACCTGACGTTTGGGCAACACAATTTACTTCTGGTTGGCAATCTACACACTCCTCGAGAACAGGGGAATTCACCGGAATAGCTTGTAGACATAGGGAGTTTAATTTTTTATTTGTCTAAGCCTGATCATCTATTGGTAAATTCCACAGATTATGAAAATCCCATAATTGGGTTGATTTTCCTTAAAAAAAAAAGGAAAAAGCGCAAGAATAACATCCTCTTTTAAAAAGCCAGACTTTTTTTTTTTTTAATAGATCAAGACATTCTGTAGGAAATATCATTTTATTTTATGGAATGAAATGCCAATTTTTTGAAGATATGGCTGTCATGAATCCACATGAATGACAGTTTCTAGCACAATTTATGTCAGTTACAGTAGCAAGACTGAAAGCTTGTATTATTTGTAATCAAGCAGAATACTATCTGTCCTAGAAAGACATCTTCAACTGCACACTAATAACAAAGACAGCAACAAACACAAGTCACTTGCTGGCAAACTGGTAGAGATGCTATGCCTTTATTTATTTGCACATTTTTTCCACAGTTTAAAGGTTACACTCTAAAGGGACTCTTAGATGAAGATAGTCAATATTTTCAGAAATGCCAAGAATCATTGCATAATCACAAGAAAAAAACAAACAAAAAAATAAACCCAAGCAAACAAAACCACATGAGGACTGGGACATTTTTCAATGCATTTTGCTTCCCAGTATTATTGGAGAGAGTTATTTAATTTTGCTTTTGCTATTTTTAAGGAAAGGTGTCTCACATTAGACTCTTTTATACAAAGAAAAGGAAAAGGAAAGGAAAATGAAAAAAGTATTTATCGTGTTTTGAGTCACTTTATATCTCATTTGATCTACCACCTGTAGCTCTGACCTTTACTTGTTTTGATTACTCGGAGCTTGTGTTTTTGGCAGTCATACTTTGCCTGGTGACAAGCATTATCAGCTTCTCACCTCGTGCTGGTTGGAACACCTGAGACATCAGAGAATTTTAACAACTTCAGCAGGCAAACAAAGAGCAAAACAGAGCAAAGCACTGAATTGTCTGAAATATTTGCGTGCTTAGTTTGCAGGAAAATGGTTTGCAGTGTCAGGAAAGGTTGTTGTGAATATAAGGATGAAGTGAAGTAACTAAAAAGTCATCCTGATTCATTTGGAACATACTCCAATCGTTTCTCAGCCACCAACAGGGCACCACTTGGAAAATCTACAGAAGAGACTCGGAGAAATAAGTCCTGAGGAATATGTACACCAATAATTATTAAACCCACTAGCGATGTCTCCTGCTATAGTAAGGACGTGATTTTTCCAAAACATGTAACTGTTGCTCTCATGTAAATCTGAAGTGGTCAAGCATGTCAGATAGGCCAATGGTATCCTGGGGTGTATTTGTAACCACTCTGTCAGCAGGTCAGGGGAGGTGATCTTGCCCTTCTACTCAGCCCAGGTAAGGCTACATATGGAGTGCTGTGTCCAGTTCTAGGCTCTTCAGCATGAGAGAGACAAGGAACTCCTGGAGGGAGTCTGGTGGAAGGTGACAAAGATGATTAAGGGGCCGGAACATCTCTCTTACAAGGAAAGGCTGAGGGAGCTGGGCATGCTCAGCCTCAAAAGGGACAACAGAATGGGGGTTTCATCAACGTTTATCAGTATCTGAAGAGAAAGCGTAAAAGATGGAGCCAGACTTCTTGGTGGTGCTGAGCAGTAGGACAAGAGCCAGCAGGCAGAAACTGATGCACAGGAACTTCCACCCAAATGTGGAGAAGAACTTTGTTGTGTTAGTGACTGAGCATGGGAACAGAGTGTGCAGAGAGCTTTCGGGGTCTCCTTCTCTGGAGATACTCAAGAAACATCTGTATGCAAACCTGTGCAATATGTTCGGGGATGACGGCATTGATGAACGGGGAGATTGGACCAGTTGACCCCCTTGGTGGTCCTTTCCAACCTAAACTATTCTTTGATTCTGTGAAGAATTCTGAAACATCGCTTAAGCAAAAAAAGTGGACAGGATTATAATAATATCCATTTCTATCGCAATTTCAAGAAAAAAATTCAGAATCCAAGTGTTACTATCATACCTCAACACACAAACATTTTCAGTGATAAAAGTTCCTGCTAAAGCAAATCTTAGATAGAGATAAATCTGTGAATTTCATCTCCTATTCATGACATCTTCAGCTTTTAAATTAAACCATTAATCTGTACTCAAGTGGTTTTAAGGCAAAGCAATTATATTTCTTTTTATAATAGAATATCAAAAACACAGTCTAGGAAAAGAATGCAGTCTATTTAGTTTATAACATGTACATATACATAGAAACAATACATATATATACATCTGTTTCAGATGGCCATTTTCCACATATAATTCATAAAATGTAAGAAAATCATGAGTGCTTAGTGAAAATGTATTTTAACTCTCTGCATTTAAGCCTGAAATACATTTCTGCATAAGTAAGTTAATCCCTTTAGCCACAGTGATAAACAGAGAATCACAGAATTGTTGGAGTTTGAAGGGACCTGCGGAGATTACCTAGTTTAACCTTCCTCCTAAAGCAGGTTCACCTAAAACAGGTTGCACAAGATCACATCCAGATGGAGTCTGGATATGCTCAGAGAGGAGCCTCCACAAACTCTCTGGGCAGCCTGTTCCAGTGCTCTCCCATATTCAAAACAAGGAATTTTTTCCTGATATAGAGATCAAACTTCCCATATTTCAGCTTGTGTTTTTTGCCCCTTACCCTCTTGCTGAGCACCTCTGAGAAGAGTCTGGCCCCATCTTCTTGACACCCACCCTTAAGTTATTTGTATGCATTGATAAGAATTTCTCTTAGTTTCTTGTTCTCCAGGCCAATACATTACAGCTTTTGCGATACAAGACCTATTATATTTTTGTATCTTGAAATGTGTTATTTAAAAAAATTCTATAATTATTTCATTAGATAATAAAGCTTAACAACCTGTAAAAGTAACTGTCAGCTAATGACTGAATAAATAATATTTTTTTAGAAGACTGGCATTTTTTTATAATCATATTCTAATACCTTATGCCACTAATAAATTACTTTGAAAACACACGTAGAGTACATTATTTGTCCTTCATTTTCCATTAAACCTTCTTATTAAACTGCTCAAAATTTTGGTGAAGAGGGTGAACTGACCAAAACAATTTAGTTCCAGGAATACTACTGAAACAAAAGACCTGTTTTATAAACCTTATTTCACAGAACCATAGAATGGTTTTGGGTTGGCAGGGACCTCATAGATCATTTAGCTCCAGCCCCCTGCTGTGGGGATAGCAACTTTCACTGAAACCAAGGTGCTCAGAGCTTCATCTAACCTGGTCTTGAAAACTTCCAGGGATGGGCCATTCACAGATTCTCTGACCAACCTGTTCCTGTGCCTGCATCAATCACATCAAAGAACTTTTTTCTACTTTCTTTCAGTTTAAAGTCATTATCATTTGTCCTGTAACTATATGTTCCTGTAAAAAGTTTCTCTCCATTTTTCCTATAGGCTCCCTTCAGGTACCGGAAGGCCACAATTAGGTCACCTCAAAGCCTTCTCTTATCCTGAGCAATCCTGAGTCTCTTAGCATTTCCTCACAGGTCAGGTGCTCTATCCCTTTGATACCAACAGTCACTGTCCTTGGTGTGCTAGAAAAACTGGCATAGTTCTATGACAAAAGTTGAAGCAACTCAACCAACACTGAGACACCGGATGTTTCTTTTGTGGAGCATTCAAAACGCTGTGAAAATTCACTGCAATTTAATTGCATTTTTTCATAGAAATATATTTAGTAGTTTTATATCATTACCATTACCAGTTCATTATATTTTTGTGTCTTTTTTTTTTTTAAGTGTCCGGATAATTTTATAACTGTGGAACAGCTTTGAGGCTGCATAGTGTTGCAAATGAATGGCTGGGCCACTTAAGGAACCACTTTCAAAGGTATTAGCAAAAGCAGGTTTTAACAAAAAATTGTGAAAGCATGACTTAACAAAGTACATACAAAAGAAAACTGGATCAGAATCAATTAAAAACTATTTGTATGGATACCAAGGATATGAAGGATAACAGCAAAGGATAAAAGAGGTGCTCAGTGAAATGCACCACAAAACAAGCCATAACATTGAAAGTCTTTGTTTTTAGATATGCTTTGAAAAAAGATGATTCTCTAGTGTGGGAAGGTGGCAGATATACAATATTCACATCAAGCTCTGCAGTGTTCTCTACAGAGTATTGTGAAGAAATCAGGCATTTTTCAGAAACACAAGGAATAAAGAAAATTCCTAACACCTCCTTCTGATTCCAGCTATATACAATTAACTGCTTGTCCAAGTCTTTCTCAGACAGTTCTTCCTCAGAACTGTCAGTCCTTTAGGAATGGTATTCTCCAATTTAATATTCCACTAACAAGAAAACCACATGCTGCTTCTCTCTCCTGCTCCCGTAGGAGACAAAAGGCAGAGACTGTGGGTTGAGATACGAACAATTTACTGGAAACAGCAATGAAGATAAGAAAATTAAAAGTAACAGCAACAGTTATTAGTACTAAAAGCATGCAAAAAGAAGGTGATTTACATGCAAAAATGCTCACCCATAAACCACAATCGACAGTGGCCACAGATTCCCTACCCCACCATGCTTTTGTTCCACCCAAAGCCATGCCCTTCTTCCCAGAAGAGGCAGTCTCTTGCTTCCACCCTCCAGCAATGACATGAATTGGTATAGAATAAAAACCTAGACAGGCCATATGGGTGCAGGCTCTGCCTCCTCACATCTACTGCAAAAAAATGAACTCTGTTCTAGTCAAAAACAGGACAGGGAGGTAAGTGAAAAAATACAGGTTTGCTTCTGTTGGGGATATTTTTGTGGGAAGAACAAAAACTGCAAAAATTCTTCCTCAGGTTGTTCTGTTTTTCGATTTTCTTTGAACCTCTGTGTTTCAAAAAGTACTTTAGTCAATGTGTTTTTATTGAAATTAAATCAATATCTTTCAGGGATGGATTTCTTTTAGATATCATCCAGTTCTGCAGGTAGTTTTTGTTCAACAGCTCTTTCTTTCATGTGCTGCTTACTCCAGTCCCAAAGGTGTGGAAAAAAAAAGCAAAGGTTCCAAGATAATGCTGAAAACTATACTTTCTTAAAAATGCTGGAAAAAGAAAAATGCAATTCTTTTGAGACAAGAATCATAATTTTAGCAATATTTGGTTTTTTAACCAGAAAGAAGTGCAGTTTGATGAAGATTTCTTACAGCCTACAGCTTTTTTAAGCCCATTTTTTGTGAAATTTTTCAGGTCAGGCCACTGAATAATGAAATAGACAAACTTCATCTTTTTGAGGCAAAGAATTTTAGCAGATCCATGTGAAAACAAACTCTATACAGACGAAAAAGTATTCATATTCAGATTCAATTCTTCAATATTTCATGGAAGGACAAAAATTTTTTTTAAAATCCATAAGAAAAAATTGCCAGAAAAAAAATTCAGAAAATTTTACTTGGGAAAGGAATGGAATATTCTGAAAAACAGTTTTAGAGTGACATTATTTAGAGTCCCACTACTAATGTTTTTAAATTAGTAATTTTTTTCATTTCAGCTTATTCACTCATTGGGCTGAGATCACTCTTGAATTACATTTGCTTCAGTGTTTGTACTGACGCAGATGGCTTTAATGCTGTTTCTGGGGATCACTGTTTGGTAATATAACATTGTGTAACCTGTAGGGCTTAAGTAGGTTTGCATTTTTGCTTCAATTGATTAAAACATTAATATTAAGAGTGTTTGCCAGACTGTCATTCCAGAGTTAGACTCATACAAGCATAGGAAAAACAACCCAACACCAAAGCAAAGGAACCTAGCAAATTTCTAAACAATTTTTTAGATCAATTTCAGGCCTTTTAAGTCAGTTTTTAATCTTGTATTACATATACAAAATCTGGTATTTAAAACCAGAATTTCCTGTAAACCCACATGCTGGTAGTTATTGAGCTACCTGACAGAGAGCAGCAGAAAGATGTTGTGTTCTGCAGGATATCCCTAATAAAGTCTTTGTTCTGGGTATCAAGATATCAACTATTTCAAGTCAGCTGCCTGGCTTTAATTTTCTCATGGAGTCTAGAAATCTCTCCCAATGTTTTGCTCTATAAAGAGTTGAAACCTTAAGAATTTCAATCTTCATGATTTAACAGTTCAAATTTAGACTAAATATGCATGATTAATAATCTGAGATTTCATTTTCCTCTCACTTGACTTCTGTTAGTGCGTTCTGATTATACACCCAGCCACATAGTCTAGAGGGAATGCTGTATAAAAAAGTCTCTCTTCTTCTATCTGTAAGAGCTTCATTTTACATCAAATAATTAAATGCTAATTGGAAGCTGGAAAGTAACATGTATGAGCATGACTTTTTTAACAGCTATATCTTTGATTTGGGAGAAGTAACACTCACTTCTGTGCTAGCAAATTTAAGATAAAATACCTAAATATTCTTTAGAGACAGAATTTGACCATAAATCTCTCCTCTATCAGCTTACATTCTAAGTCATAAAACTAATTGGGTTTGCTTATTTTCTTTCTTTGAATAATCAACATTTATATGTGTAGTGAGACATCATAAATTTAACTATGTTTCACTTAATTATTCTTATGGGTAAAATATTAAAAGTATTGAAACTCTAACATGACACTAAGTAGAGGTCCATGACACATTTTTCAGAAGAAGAGAAACAAGGTTAAAAAAATGGGGATTTTCTGCACAATGGGGACATTTCACAGGCAGACCTATAAATAATGAAGCTCCAACTCTGAACTCTGAATTTTTAGAATTTCTTATATTACACTAATTGTTCTCTGTATCCAACTTTCTTCATCTATCCTCATAATAAGTTGTTTTCACAATTCTTTCAATTCACAACAGAAATTATTTCTAAATATACCCCTGCAAAAAATAAATGACCTTCAGATTATTGTAGAATACGCAGTCAAATTATATTTCAGTCCTTTTGCAAGGACAAACACCTTCCTTTCTCCTTGTGCTGGGTCTGGTTAGGGGTGAGAAAGGAATGAAGAAAATATCATTACACTTTTGATAGTCTTATTCTCACTTCTCACTGGGTATGTTGCCCTTTATTCTTCCAAAACCAGCACAGTTGTGGAGATGGTGATTTCTTACACAATAATTATATCCTTGAAGATTTGGTTATGACACCAGGGAAGATTCATGATGTGTGCCTATGGAGTTGTTTGGAGTGCCCTCACGGGAAGACTCAGAAACTTTTTCACTCCATCACAGAAGAATCTTTTCTTTCTCTCTTTCCTTATCAGAATTCAATTCTAAGGATAGCTATAACTACATAGCTATAACTACATTGCTAAATATATTTTTATTTCAACACTTGGAATGTGTAATTATCCTGCACAGAAAAGTTATCTTTGAGAAACAAGTGCCTTTGGAGTTATAGTTATACACTACCAACAGCCAGAGTAAGATTTGGTTGAATCCTGATTAGGTCCTAGAGGCTAAAAAGAAGCTAAAAAACCCACAAAGATTGAAGTCAGAAACATATTTAAAATTAGAGAAAGTAAGATATATAAATGCAGTAATAATAGCAAAGTGGAGCTCCAAATATACTGGTGATCAGTCAGAAGATTAATTTTCCAAACACATATAAGGGTTCTACTCTAGTTCTTCATTTTAGTCCTTGGCAATGTCTGAATGTCTGCTGCCTTTCACATCATTCAGACTGGCATTGTTTCATAATTTGAATATTTCCATGAATATGAGTCTCCACCTAAGCCTGTGAGATTAGAATTATTTAGAATTTCATTTGATTTATCTGGGTAATGGATCAAGCTCTTAGTCAGCCGTCACACTCCGCTACGTGGAACTGCTGGGACGCTCCAGGACAAAACTGAGTCAAACGAGACAATGTTATATCCTAAGAACCCTTTACCGGTAACAAAAAAATAGGGTTTTGCCCTACTAAACAGGGGTAGAAAAGACAGAAAAGGAGGAAGGAAAACAAAAAGGACTGGGGAGAGAGGGCGGGGAGACAGAGACAAACGGCGGGCGTTACCACCGGAGGGGTCGGAGGGTCAGAGGGTCGGAGCGCCATGGAGCTCCCGGCGGCCAGGGCTGTGCCCTCGCTGCCCGCTGAGGGGCGGCCCCACAGGCCCAGCGCCCGCGGCCACGGGCGGAGAGCCGCGGAACTTGGGACAGGGCGGTAGCAGGTGGTGAGATGGATCCCTGGAGCAAGGAGCAAGGTCAGAGGCAGGTGGCTCAGGGAGGAATGCGGGGACGAGGCAGGCAGGGCGCCGGACAGGGAGGCAGGACAGGCAGTGGCTGGGGCAGGCAAAGGGGGTGGGCAGGACACGGGCCACACATGAAGCTCAAGAGGTCAGTCGTTGTCCAGCCAAGCAGCCAGAGAGAGGAAGGACGAGAAAGGAAGGCGAGCAAAGAGCAAGCAAGGGCCTGCAAGGGCAGAACGCCAAAAGGCAGGCTGGAGCCAGGGCAAAAAGGACAAAAACAGGCTAGAGCCAGGAAACGCAGCAGGAAGACCAAAAGATCCCAGAGTTTGTGACACAGTTGCTTTTACACCCCCTCGCCCCTCCCAGTTTGCTGAGGGGAGACCATTGGCCCAGTCCAGTGTCCCACTGCAGTCCATTGGTACAGACCTTTTTGCCGTCTGACTGGAGAACCTTTCCCAAGGGTACAGCATTCTTGGTGTTGCCTGCTGAGTGCCTGTCCCATGGGAGACAGGAAATGGTTGGCAGGCAAAGCCTCTCCAGAGACCAGGCTTCTCCCATCTTCTCCCATTTGCCTTTTGCAAGTGGCACATGTGCAACCCCTCCTCTGCATGCCTCTGACAAATGATGTTGAGACAGATCAAAATTAAATTGGCACCTGACGTCAGCTATCTTTGTGCTTTATCACTCTAATGTCCTGAGAACCAATGTCTGGAGAAAATCTACTATGCACCTATATCTGACATCAGCTATACAAAGAAATTATCTCTGGGTCCTGTAGTTTATATGTGACAAGATAGTAAAATGACAAGCTAATTCATACCTCTAAGTAATCCTTTTAAACCTTAGTATTTTTGTAAACAAAATAAAACAAAGCCAAAGCAAAAACCAAAACATCCCCAAAACAAACAAATGCCAAACTAAAAGAAAAATAATTTTTTTAAAAAATTAGCCTGTGAGAGAAATACATGGATGCAATTTATGAAGTGTGCATAGGCAATCATATATGTAATGAAGTAGACACTTGTCTAGCTTATCTGTAAAGCCCTCTAATGACTGTGGCAATAGAAACTTTCTAGTCACCATTTTGTCCAAGAAAAAAAAAGGTGAGGCAGGCTTTACAACAGAAGGGAACATTATAGCTCCATTAAGAAACAAACCAATTCCAATTATTCTATGTAAACACAGACCACTGGAAAAATTTCATGTAGCTTTATAGTTGTTTCTTTGGGAAAGTTTAGTGGTTTTTATTTCTTTCTTTCTTTATATTTCTCTCTTAGAGTTCTCACTTATTATTTTCATCATTATTAATTTTCTGAATGTAATTGCTTATGTGCTTTCAGAGTTCCTGATTGTTGTCTTCCTAAGCAACAAAACCTGTGACATATTATGGACACCCTTGACTGCACAGTCTTTTTAGTGATCATTTTAGACATTTCCCATAGCTGGATTTGATTCTGGACACAATCAAACCAGAAAAAGTACCCACTTTAGTTCATATATCCTTTTTTTTTTTTGAAAAATCAACAATACATTAGTAAGTATCAGAGAATCTGCATTTTGGAACAATCTGCAGGGTAACAAATTTCCCTTATTATGCACATTTTTTTTTATTTTTAATTCTGCTGTTTACTCCCAAAGTAATTTTTTCACAATGGCATTTGATAATAGATTTTGCATCACATCCTTTAATTTTTTCTTTTAATAAATAGGAAGTTAGAGGAAGTATATGAATTACTAGCATTTTTTTGGTAAAAGTTTGAACATCAGGTTTTACAGTACTTTGTCATCAGAATTTTGATAAATTAGTATTGAAAAGATGTAGCAGGTTATTTTCTGTAAGTAAATGTTTAAAATCTGTATTAAAAGTATGTTTCATTGTGCTTATGAAGACTTATTTTCAGCTATGGATATTACTCAAAACATTTATTCCCCATAAGCAATGTATTTTTTGCCTTAAGAGCTTCCATGGACTAAACCAGTCTCTCAGGGGATTTAATACACAAGTTAATATTGATATTTAAAGTGGTTTGTGGCTACAATTAGGCAATGTTTTAATATCTAGTAAGTAATTACACACATTACACAAACTGTTTTTCACATTTTCTTAGAAGTTATTTGAAAAAATAATTATATGGATTTGATGGATGGACCACTGAGTGGATAAAAAATTGGCTGGATGGTCACACTCAAATAACTTGTCATTTGCTCAATGTCCAAGTGGAGATGAGTGGTGTCCTCAGGGGTCTGTGTTGGGGCTGGGACATCTTTCCACATCTTAGTCAGTGACATGGGCAGTGGGGTTGAGTGCACTCTCAGCGAGTTCACGGATGACACCAAGCTGAGTGGTGCAGTCACGCTGGAGGGAGGAAATGCCATCCAGAGGGACCTTGACAGGCTTAACAGGTGGACTCATATGAACTTCATAAGATTCAAGATCAAATGCAAAGTCCTGTACCTGGGTTGGGGCAATCCCAAGCACAAGGACAGGCTGGGTGGAGAATGAATATGCTTTTGGGTTGGTTTTTTTTTTTTTTTTTTTTTTTGTTTGAGAATTGTTTTTTGCTTTTTCACAGGCTACAGATAATCAACCAAGGAGAATCAGAGCCAGAGTCTGGAACCACATGCAGAACCCAGACACACCATCTTTCAGCCAGTGTTCCACTTACAGAAAGACATAATCTTTGAGATTAATACTTACTGCTGAAGTGTAGCAAAAGTATCAGTAACTGAAAGTAAACATAGTTAAACATTTAGAAGTATTGAATTCACTATTATTGAAGTGCAGAATCCAAACCTTTGGTAAAAGTTTCTGTTAATAAATAAACAGTTCTCTTTTTTACTTTTAAAAATTTCTCTCAGCCAGGCATTGTGGCTGAACCTCTGTTTTATGCAACTAAAGTGATTTGTTTCCCAGTAAATAGCAAAACTGTCACATCTAGGAAAAGAATGCTTGCCTACTAAGAAAGGATGTAGCAGGCACTTTGGTTATGGCACTTCTTTAATAATAATATTCTTGCTATCAGTTGAGTTCCTGGTTGAAAGGTGTCTCCACAATAAGAGCAAACAAAACACCTCTCATAAATGACACCTTCGGAGTCGGCACATGCCTAAAAAGACACGAATTTTCAATAGAACTGAGTTGCCAGAGGCCTTCTGTGATAACATGACTGGCGGCATAGATGAGGGGAGAGAAGTGGACATCATCTACCTTGACTTCAGCGAGGCTTTTGATGCTGTTTCCCCTTAAATCCTCAAAGGAAAGCTCAGGAAGGACAGATTAACTGAACAATAGTGAAGGGGATTAGAACAGTCTGAATGGCAGACCCTGGAAGGTTGTGATAAGTGGTATAGAGTATAGTTGGAGGCCTGTCACTAGTGATGCTCCCCCAGGGGTCACTTGTGGATCCAGTCTTGTTCAGTTTGTTCATCAATGACTTGGATGCTGAGACAGAATGTACCTTCAGCGAGTTTGCTGATGGTACAAAACTCAACAAACTGTCTGGTATTCCACAGAGCAGTGCTGTCATTTGGTGAGATCTGAACAGGCTGAACCCAATGAAGTTCAAATGCAAGGTCAGTACCTGGGGAGGAATAACCCCAGGCAGCATCACAGGCTGGGGGTGTATCTGCTGGAAACCAGCTTTGTAGAGAAAGACCTGAGGTCCTGGTGGACAACAAGCTGTCCATGTGTGCCTCGGTGGCCAAGAAGGCCAAGGATGCATTAGGCATGTATTAGGAAAAGCACTGCCATCAGGCAGAGAGAGGTGATCCTGTCCCCTGCTCCATGGGTGACGCACTCTGGAGTGTTGTGTCCAGTTCTGAGTACACCTCAGTTCAAGAAAGACAGAGAACCACCAGAGGGGGTCTGATTATGATTATAGCATCTCTCTTTTGAGGAAAGGCTAAGGGAGCTGAACTTGTTTAGCCTGGAAAAGAGGAAAATTGAGAGAAATCCTCGTCAATGCATACAAATAACTTAAGTGTGGGTGTCAAGAAGATGGTGCCAGATTCTTTTCAGAGGTGCCCAGTAAGAGGACAAAGGGCAATAGATACTAGCTGAAACATGGGGAGTTTAATGTTTATAGCAGGAAAAACTTCCTTACTTCGAATGTGGAAAAGCACTGGAACAGGCTACCCAGAGAGGCTCTGGAGGTTCCTTCTCCGAGGACATTCTGTGCAATGTACTTTAAGTGAACCTCCATTAGCAGGAGAGTTGGACTAAGTGATTTCCAGAAGTCCCTTCCACTCATAACCATTTTATGATTCTGTGATTCTATAAATTCCACTTTACTATATCACAAGGATTCTTGTACTGCCTTTTTTTCCAGTGGGGCTATCCTGAAAAGGGGAAAAAGGGAAAAGAAAAAGGAAAAAAAAACCATCTTTCTTTTTCTGTATCATCTATTTATTTTAAGGGTAGAGGTTTTTGTTGAGGAGAAATAAATTCACTTTTATATCTCCAAGTTGTGGTATTTGACACAAATGAGTGTTTAATTTTTTGTTGTTGCTTGTTTGTTTTTCGGGGTTTTTTTTGTAACCTATAGCAATCACTGGAGCAAAATTAGAAAAGATTATAGCACTGTAAAATATACTAGAGTAACACATTTTGCATCAGTTATTGACTCCACCATGCTGGAAAGACTGAGTTCCAAAGATGTACAGGCTTCGCAATTTGCTCTGAGCAAGTGAAGCATGTTATTAAATCCTTTTATATTTTATACCTAGATGCTTCATGATGTTTTTGGTTACTTTCCATAGAGAATATGTAGTGCAGGAAAATCCACTAATTCTTGGCAAAGCTATGTAAACAGTTGGGAAAATATTTTTCATACTTTTCATCAAAATGTTTCTGAATACAACTGTGTACATTGTAACTGCACAAAATTTTCCAACAATGGTAGTCCCTACAATTGCTCTAAACCAAAGAAAAGCAAATGTTTACAAACCTTATAAAATTATGCAGAAGAGCAACTTATATGTATGTTCTACTGAAGAAAAAAGCATGCTTTTTGACAATAATCTTTTATTTAAAAAAAACATGCAGCGCAATAATGCCAATGTGGCTTACAGCAGGGAGTTGCACTCTTGGATTTTTTTAACTAGCAGTGTCTTCCCTCACCATACTTCACATAAATTAAGAATGGTTTGGGTTGGAAGGAACCTCAGAGATTGTTAAGATTCAGCCATCATGTCATAGTCAGAGACACTTTCTGCTAGACCAGGCTCTTTATTTACCAAAGAATACTGTATTTGGGATGATTTTCCACAGTCTTCCCCAATTTCAGAAGTGATATGGCTCAAAGTACTTCTTGTCTTCCTGTGGTACCTTTTTAACTATAAAATTTGTGTTTGCTCAGACAGCAAGATGATAGTGTGCTGGCACAGAGAGGCTGTGCTCCTTACACATCTCAGGAGCAGCCACGTTACACACCACAGCTCAAAGATCTGGAGCTGCAAGACAGAACTTGAAGTCTTATGCAGAAAGTGTCAGTGAACTTACATCACACTGTTAATTAAGGTTTTACCCACCGATTTATTTACAATTTTCATGACTTAAAACTTTCTATATTAACTGTTTAAGAACTGGTAATGGAGGTACCTTTTATTTAAATTTCCCATGTACTATGAAGTCATAGGGTAGCGTAATTAAAAAAAAAAAAACAAAACAAAAACAGTTTTAGATTCAGCAACTAATAAAACTTACTATATTTTGTATTTCAGAGGTTGCAATATTTGGTCTCTTCCTCATCAACTGTAATTGGTACAAAGTTTTGAGAAAAAAAATTTCAAAAAACCTCAATAAAACATGACAGAAAGCATGACTAACCTAATGACTGAAACATATTTATTTATTTATTTATTTATTTATTCCTAGATTGTTACGTAAGATTTAATTCCTTTATTAGTTTCATATGCACACATCGCTGCAATAAATTAAAAAATAATTTGTTGCACTTTTGTGTGAGAACTGTAGCTGCTTCCAAGCACATAATGGCTTGTGAAAAGTCAAAAAACTTTTATCAGAATTATGGAAAACAAATCTTTCTGAGAGATCTAGATAAATATAACAACATAAAACCAAAAAAAATATCATTTTAGAAAATATATAAGGGAAAGAAAGAAGAATAAAGAAAGCACAGTAGTAGGTAATGGAGTAAAAAGACATCACTTTCCTGTGGATCCAGTGAGAAGGCTTCACTGATGAAATTTTGGTGTTCCTTTGTCAAAGACATGGTTACAGTCGTGATCTGTTTGGGGTGGGAGAAGCCTGTGAAACACTAAGTTCTGTGGGTTGATATGTGTTCATGTTCAGCTGGGATTACCCAGGTACCTCCCCTGGTGGGGAAGTTTTACACTGTCTCCACACGGTGGATCAGTTCTCTGGTGGTAGGACCCAGAAATGAGTCTGGGGGCACTGTGGGGGGTTTTTGATGATTTATGACCCCTTTTAATACATGACAGCTGTTTCTCATGCTAGTGTAGTTGAGCCATTTATGCCTTATCAGAGGGACAAACATCTTCAGGCCTAGTGTGAGTGTCTTGATATCTCCCGCAGGGCTGGGGATGGGATAGGGCTAGAGTCTTACACTTCGGAGAGTGGTTTAAGGGATGACTTGGTCAGGGTAAAAAGTGTTATCCCATCTCACAAGATCCTCTTCTTATCAGTCTCTCATCTGGCTCAAATGCATCTTCTTGGGAAATAAAGGTTGGTTTGCTATGGTCATCCTCTGGTAGTGGATGTGCACCCCCTCTGCACCTGAACTGTTCTTATGTAGATCTGATTCATCCACATTTCCCTCTGCCCCCCCTCGCTTCCCTGAAAAAAATTCTCCTCTTCCCCTTGGCTGGTGGGTGCAAACCCAGCCTCATCAGAGCACTCTGTCCAACTGTTTGAGCCTTTAACAGCCTTCAGTCTCTTGCACCAGCTTACCTGTAAATTTCATTGGGCCATGATCTGTTATGAAATTTGATTGTACGTGATGATTTATGCATATTTCCTAAACTCAGAATCTTAAAAAGACAAGGCCTTTTGTTAATCTGGAAAGAAAGATCTATCAGTAACAAGTGAAATGTAAACACCTCTTTTTGCTTCTAACTGCAAATGACAGATCAAAAGGTTTCCAGGAAAAAATAGCCAAAGGAAGAAAGACCATATTATGACTTTTTTTCAGCTGAAAGAAACATTATTTTAAAATTCCTGAATAATGCTTTAAGCAACAGTGATATTTTTTGCCCCTAACAGCTTTTGACAGAACTAATAGGTGAGCGTAGACAACAATAAATTCAAAAGGATCAACAGTGCAGCAGGAAACAGGTAGAATTTAAGATGCAATGGTCACGTCAAACTTTGATACAAAAAAGATTAAGGCTGGTTCTATTTTATGACCTTCTTTAAATCAGAGCAATTTAAAAGGCTTAAAATGAATGTCAAGACATTAGCATGTACTTAATTTGCCGCTTCAAATATATAACTCTCAGTGAGTAATTAAAAAGAGGTCAGAAATCTGATTTTTTTATAGTCACTTCTCTTGCTTTATTTCTCCAAGAGAGTGATGGAGTGTGACAGATGATTGGTTGTATGTTGCCCTTGACCAAGAATAAAATGCCAGGGATGTGAAAATGGCAGCTGGCTGTATGGACATCAGTGTTTATGAAATCTCTCAAGTGAGACAAATGGAAAAAATAAACCCTTGCATTCTGAACATTGTTTTTCTTATTTTACATGAAGAGAACAACAGTATCTAATGCCTAAAAAAAAGCCTGCTTCCTGAACAAAAACATGTTGACGCTGAAATCTGACAATTATCAGTTTGCTGATTTTTCACAATATCATTAGAAGTTGTTGCAACTAGAAGTAACAGTTGTGAAGAAATGAGGAAAAAAAAAGATTTTTTTAGCAATTTTATAAAGCATTAAACAAAAATGTAGTCCAAGTAAGTTAACTCTAGAAAGCAATCCAATCCTGTAGCAAAGGCATATTTTGTGAACTCAACATCAAATTTGGTTTCACACTAAGAAAGAAAATATAAAACTTCAAGTTACTGGGTTTGTTTAGAACTTTAGAACACCTGTAGTGTTTCAAGGACATTTTAACCTTTCCTTCCCAGTTGTATTACTGTATTTACTTAGATGGAATAGAACACATGTTCCTTAGCGAGATCTAAAACAAGGAGGTATCCTGATTCGCTTCTTTTTTATATTTGCAGAGGATTTGTTGGGGATTTTTTGTCCTTCTAACATATCTAACTCCACACTGTCGCCCTGATTCTTTAGCCTTCTGATGATTGCTCCTAGTTATACTGGAGCTTTCTCACGATTTAAACATAAACAAATACTGGTGTTTTTGTAAACAACATTCTTTCTAGGGGGAAAGACAAAATGATAGACTTCTGAGTTGACCACTGGGGTCAGAGAGGTGGTCCTTTCATCCCCCAATCCTTGTTCACAGTCCAAATCCTATTTAAACCCCAAACCACAATAAACTGCCCTTCTTTTCTTCACTTCAACCTGACAGTGAGTGTGGTTCTTTCTCTTGCAACACCACACTAAAGTAGTAAGTGAGCCCAAGAGAGGTTTAGTCAAATTTGACCTACTAATTGTTCTTTTTACAGTTCTCCTTCTTAGTCTCTTGTGGGAGTGCATTTTTCAATTTTAAGTTCAATTTTAAGTTAATGTTTCTTTTGTAAAATGGTTTGTTCCCTGTACCCTTTCCGTTACCCACTTTTGGCTCATCCCTGTTTTTTCCCCAGTGACAGTTCTGTGATTGGTTCTGTGTTCTCCCTAAGTTTTTCCCCCCAGAGACAGTTAACTGTCCATCACCTGGCAGGTAGCCTCCTGTTGTTGTCCATCATTTCAGGGGTCTCTCCCCGCTTCTGGAAGATTCTGAGAGAGGCGTCGAGTGATTGGACAGAATCCTGATTGTCACCTTCTAATGTTTATTGTATGGTTGTTTTATATGTTTGTTTATGATATGAGCCACCTCCCTGTTAAACCTTATTGGTCCCCCCTCTGTGTTACACCCCCAGTTATAAGGTCTCACCCGAGGGTCAGTCGAGGTCTTCGGACACGCTGACACCCGAGGTGAGGACCCCACGCTGGAGTTCCAATAAACTTGTTGTGACCCACCAGCTCCGGAGTCCCCCCTTTTTTATCCTCCATCCATCGCCACACGGGCTCAGCTGAGTGAAAAAGAGCCCACTGGAGTGTTACTGGTGCCGAGGCTAGCTGGCTTGAGAAACGGGCACAGTAACAGTCTCTGGCTTTCCTATTTTATACAGAGTGGAATAAATTTGATGAATAATAAATGCTTTGTTATTGTGCATCAAATGATGTTTTCATGGAGTTAGAAGACTAGAGAATGGTATCTTATATCTCATGACTTCTCAGCCTGACAGGATTCTACAGCAAGAAAGATCTCAATAAATCCGATGTCTAAAAACCTTCTTTTTCCTCCTTGATGTCTAGAAAATCATGTGAAATTGAGAGATTGCATAGTGACACCACCGTTCCCTTCAGGATCACACAAAGAAGAGCAAGTCCAGTATAGTGGGTTGATGCTGGCCAGATGACAGACACCCACCAAAGCCACTCTCTCACTCCCCTCCACAGCTGGACAGGAGAGAAAATTTAACTAAGGGTTCATGGGTTGAGATAAGGACAAGGAAACATCACTCATCAAATACCATCATGGGCAAAATAGGCCTAAATTGGAGATATTAATTAAACGTATTGCTAACAAATTCAAAGCAGGATAATGAGAAGTAAAATAAAGCCTTAAAAAACACCTTCCCCTCACCCCTCCTTCATTCCTATCTCTACCTGTTGCAATGCATGATTGATGCTTTCTAAGTTTTATATGTATTTTATTTATTTTGTGTTGGTATGTTCCTCCCAAAGTCCCTTCACCCATTCCCAAACCCCCATGGTATCTACCAGAGGGGAGCCCCTTGTCAATCACCCTGGTAACTTGAGGAGAGATCATCTCCCATTCGGCCAGGTGCCCAACATCTGCCCCTTCCAATTGTTCTGTTAAGTGCCCCTCTCCTGGAACACCCAACCCCTTTCCATCCATTGGCCTGAATTCTCCAGCTGCCCCAGGGTGTGTCCTGGGGTACAAAAAGGAGAAGGACAGGCCAGGGCGTGCTTTTTGCATGTTGAGTTGCACTGAATAAACACCTTCCAAACCCACGGCAGAGCCCACTCTTCATTTCTAAGCCTTATCCACACTGAGCCAGCTGATCTGAGGAACCCACAAACTGTTTAGGTTGGTCTGGGGTTTACTGCTCAGCCGGTAAAGCAGCCCCCAGGGAGAAACCACCCACATCTACCTCCTACCCCAGCAGCACAGGGAGACAGGGAATGGGATATATGGTCAGTTCATCACCCAAGGCTTCTCCTGCTGCTTAGGGGGAGGAGTCCTTCCCCAGCTGACTGTGGAGTCCCTCCCACGGGAGACAGTTCTCTATGAACTTCTCCAAAATGAATCCATCTCATGAGCAACAGCTCTCAGTGACCTGCTGCAGTGTAATTCCATCTCATGGGCAGCAGTCCTCCCAAAACTGCTGCCTGGGTCACTCCTCCACAGGGTGCAGTCTCTCGAAGAACAGGCTGTTGCAGCATGGGGCCTCCCTTGGCTTCCCAGACTCCTTTGTGAATCCACCTGCTCCAGGCTGGGAGCTGGACCCTGCTCTCCAGGGATCTTCCATGGGGTCACAGCCTCCTCTCAGTCATTCACCTGCTCTGGCATGGGTCTCCTCCACAGGCTGCAGGTGGATCTCTGCATCCCTGTGGACCTCTACGGACTGCAGGGACACAGCTGCCTCACACTAGGCTTCAGGGGAATCTCAGACTCTGGCGCCTCTCCTTCTCTCGTGACTTTGGTGTCTGCAGAGTGGTTCCTGTCACATACTCTCATCCCACTCTTCTCTGGTCTAACTCTATTTGCCACTTTGATCATCCTTTTGTGGCTTACTTGTGCTATAACTTGTATTAAATTGTTCACCAACAGACATAACCTGTCAGCTGAGAAAAACAGAGATGATTAAAACAGAAAAACAGATATGCTTAAAATATTGAAACAAAGCCTCATCACATGATTCTAGCCTAAAGAGCTGTGGTGGGCCAAAGTGATGATTATTGGGAAAAGGCTCAAGATTGCATTGCTTCTTTATATCCTACTATCTAGCACTTACAGGGCATGGAGGGATAGACTAGGAGAATGGCTTTAAACTGAAGGGTGGTAGGTTTCAATTGACATAAAGAAGAAATTCTCCTCTCTGAGGGTGGTGAAGTGCTGAAACAGTGCCCTGGAGAAGTTGTGGAAGCCCAGTCACTGGAAGTGTTCAAGGCCGAGTTAGATGGGGCTTCAAGCAACTTAGTCTAGTGGAAGGTGTCCCTGTCCACAGCACAGGATTTAGAACTAGATGATCTTTAACTCTCCTCCAACCCAAACCATTCTGGGATTCTATGATTCTGTAGCTAGCACAAGACAGCATTTTATAATTTTTTCTCATTTTGTAGTAACTGTTGAAGGCAAGGGCAAGAGTGGAACAATGCAACCTATTGTCACACTTGATTAAAATTGATCAAATTTCTGTATAGTCTGAATATCTTAAATAAAATTCAGAAATAAATAACCTCCAAGGATCTTTTCCATAGACAGTCTATATTTCTAAGGAAAAAAAACAAACTCCCCTTCTATTATATTTAGGTTACCTGATCAGAAATCAGGGAAAGACTGTACACTAAGGAGAGGGACCAGCTCCCAGGTTCTCCTTACTTTAACAAATTTCTGACAAAATGGAATGTTTGTTCAAGAAGGAAAATGCAAAATTGAGCTATTTGTGGTTTTATGTATTTATGTAATATTTATTCTCATTAGTTATTCAAAATTTTGCATTATTTGAGTGATATTGCAACAAGACTTGAAATCTTTATCTGAATGAAGCAGAAATGAACACTGAAACATTTTTTCAGGTCATTTTTCATCATACATAAAAATAAATTTATGTGTACAAAATATATCAATTTATGTTTGTGAAATATACACTTTTTATTACATATATGAGAATTATTTTACAATACCTATGAATAACTCTCTTTGTTACTTTTCAGAGCCAACACACCTTGTCTAAAAAAAAGTTTAAAGATGATTTTTCTTTTCCTACCAATTACAAAAGAAAGAATAATTTTTTACATTATCATCCTCATTAATGTGTATAAGCTGGGGTGCCTGGGAACACAACTGATTTGAATGTTCTTGTACACTGCAGTTAAAAAAATCAATAAAAGTTAAAAATCAGTTAAAAAAAGATATTATGAACTGGCAATACAGAGGCGAAAGAACGAAAAGATACACTTCAAATTTCAGTTCTGTCACTGATGCAAATATTAAGCAAATTGTATAGAATTAGGCCTACAAATGTTATTTTTAGGCACCTTATTATGTTATTAATCCAGTCAAAATCTTAGTTTTTATGATCTTTCTCTTTTTATATATTTTTATTTGTAAACAGGGGTAAGCTTGATTATACTGCAGAACTTCATTCATAAATATGCAAAATATCATAGAGACTGGTGGATGGAAGCTTCCTAGGGTTGCAATTGTTAGAACAATTGCATATTAAAGAATCACTCTGCTTATTTCTTGTTTTGTAGTTGTTCCTTTTCTTGGTTTGGATAGACAGATATCTGCCAAAGAAGATTGGAGTCTCCCTTGGAATATAAGCCCCCCCCCTCCCCCTTTGCAAATTATTATAAATTTGCAATTAAATGGCTGTCAGGCAAAGATTTTGGAATAGGTATAGCAGTTCTTTACTAGGGTATCCTGGAGTGACTATGATACCTGTATCCCCAATCGTCTGTTCTGTGTTCTGTACCTTTAAGACTGGTTCTGAGAGTGAGCAGGGAAAGAAGAAGCGCGCAGTTTGTTTTGAAAAACCGTGTTCACTCCTCAGGATCTTTTCTCTCGTCCTTGGGACTGTGTGTTTTCGTTGAATGCACGGACAGCAGCCAGGGAGAGAGTTTCTTTCCTTTTGTTAGTCTAGCTAGCTGAGGCAAAGAAGTTTTCCTGGACTGTTTTTTCTCTTTTTTTCTTGGGACTGTTTAAATCTGCTCTGGACTGAAAAACCCAGGGGAGCACCGGGATCTTGCACCCATGGCCCATCGGGCCGGGACTCGGCATTTTCCAGCACCGAAGGGACTGGGACTGATAAACAGACTCCTGGCACGGACTCTCAGTTTTGCCATCTCTCTTCAGAGCGGCAAGAGGTTTTATTGTTTCATACTACTACTACTACTACTACTACTACTACTACTACTACTACTACTACTACTACTACTACTACTACTACTACTACTACTACTACTATTATTATTATTATTATTAATAATAATAATAATAATAATAATAATTAATAATAGTTCTTTATGCTTGTGGGCATTTTGTTTGTTAAATAAAAATAAATAGTTTTTTCCACTTTTCTCTGAGGGAGCTCTTTTCCCGGACCAGCCTGGGGGAGGAGCTGTTTGGATTTGCTTTCCAGAGGAACACCTTTCAGAGGTTTCCTCCCAAATTTGCCCTAAACCAGGACATAGGGATATTAAAAATACAAATGTTGTAGTACGAAATAATAAGCAAACAAACCTACAAGAAATCCTAGAAAACCCTGACAGAGTCAGAAATACAACCTGACGCCCTGTTGGTCAGGGTGTTGGAAACAGTCCAAAACTAAGCCCCTCCTGGAGTGCCAGACGTGGTCCTGTTGGAAGCAGAGATGATCCTGTGGAGCCAAGGGTCCAGAGCTGGGTCTGGTCTTCCTTTGGGAGTCCCATGGGAACACTGGAGTGCCTGGTGACACTTGTGGCTCCTTTTTATCTAGGTGGAAATGGTTTGCCTCCTTCTCCCTGGGTGGAGCATCTCACAATAGGATGATGGATTGTATTATGTTTTTGGTGAGTTTTAATGGCCCTGTTAACAGAAGATATCTTCTTGGAGGTAGTGGAAGAATGAACAGAGATAAGAAACAATACCCCACCTGGTTTTAACAGATGGCTTGTTATCAGAAAAGCAGTCACCCCCTCTCTCCTGGAGTTACAACAGATAAAGAAAAAAACCTCCCAAACCGTTTTCAACAGATGGAATAGAATAATTTTTTTTGGTTATAAAAACACAAGACATTCCTATATGTCTTGTTACTTTATGCAAAATTTGAAACAGTTGGATATTCTGAGATAACTGATGCTGTGCTGCTAGAGACTATAAAAAACTGTATTTAGGCATGACTTTTTTTGGCACAAGGCATACATATTTTCCAAGATGCTGATACTATTAAAAATATTATTAATTTTTAATGGATGATGGAAAACTTTTGAATTTCTCTAGTGGAAATATAACCTAAAACAGCATTAATAAATATTTCAAAATATCAACATGAGCATTTTTTTCTCTGATAGATAGGTTATTTGAGAAAATGCTTTCATATGAAGTTAACTTCCTTGGTTCAAGCAATTAATTAAAAGATAATTTTAAATATTTTTCAGTCACAACCTTAGACTCATTCTATTTGAGAGAGTGACCATAGTCTCCTGGGTAACTCAGTCAAACAATATTTTTCTGAAATATGTGTAACCCTCTACTCCAAATACATTAGCGTCCTGTTTTGGAAGTTTAGGCAGACATTGCTAGATAGGTAGACATTAAATTTCTTTAAGATATTTATGTCTAATGCAACACTTTGTGTGCCAAAATCTTTAAAGCATGCTTCATAAAAGAGAGTTTATATCAAAGAATTACTGGTAAATTGTTGAGAAAGTTTCTTTGCAAATATTGACTTCATTACTTTTTGTGTAGGTTTTATGTGCTGACACAGAAAAATTTGTTTCAATATATTACACAATAGAAAGTTTATTAATCAGAAATGTGATACTGTGTTTTTATTATTCTTGCTGTAAATTTTATGGAATATAAATTAAGTTTTTATTTTGTACTTAAAAGATTATTTGGAACAGAAACTAGTAGAAAATTTTCCTCTAAATAATCTGTTCCTATACAATAAAACCCATGATCTAGAGTGCTACATTTAGCATGGTACAAACGGTAGAATGCAGAGTTATAACTACCTATCTTAGTAATGTGCGCTTTGTAATATGCAATTTCTGTTGTAGTGGAACGGTTTGTTTACAAAGTTACCACCATTAGTATGCATGGGAATCATATCCAGCCAAAAATTTAATTGTTGGATGGTAAATAGAAATTATGAAAATATTGCGGTCTGTGCCCTAATTCTTTAGCATAAATGAGTCTTCTTTAAAATGTTTTAGTTGTGTTTTATACACAACCTAATATCAATATTCATGAATATTTGTGTAGAACACTATAAAGACATTAAATGTCATTCTGCAGAACAATACTTTCAACAAAATAATTCATGGAATAGGTATTAAAAGAAAAAGTTAATCATATAAAACTTTTAAAGTTTTCATTGGTTTACTTCCAACAAAATAAATAATAAAAATCAGGTATGATCAAGATGATTTACTTCTATGATGAAGTAACTGTCTATGTGAACAAAAGGACACCAGTGAACATTACTTGTCTTTACCACGTCTTCTAACTCAGTCTCTCTTATCACCCCTGTACTGAAACATAAATGGTGAGGTACCAGCGTGTGAACTACAAGAAGCATGAAGAATTGGACGAACAATGAGCTGAAAAGTCATCATGCATACTTCAAAGTCTAGCTGACAGATAGTTATGAATACATACCTCTCATACCAATAATTCAAATCATAGAATCATAGAATGGTTTGGGTTAGAAGGAATCCTAAAGATCACCTAGTTTCAATTCCCCTGCCATGGGAAAGGACACCATTCATTAAACCAGATATCCCTTGTCCCCAAACCTGGACTTGAACACTGCCAGGGTTGGGACATCCACCTGTCACCTTCTCTGGCCAACCTATACTAGTGCTTCAGCACCTTCACATTAAAAAATTTCTGCCTCTCATCTAATTTTTACCTGCAATCTTTCAGTTTGTATCTATTCCTCCTTGTCCTGTAACTATTGCTCCTGACAAATGGTTCCCCTTCAGATACTGGAAGACTATGAGGTCTCCACACAACCTTCTGTTCTCTAGGATGGATAACCCCAACTTTCTCAGCCTGTATTGATAGGGAAGGTACTTTATCTTCCCTGTGGTCCTCCCCTGGAGTTGTTTCAACAGGTAGAAATTTTGTTCTGCTGGGGACTTATGGCAACGGGGAACAAAGAGACATGGACTCCCTTTATGCATCTTGAAGGAGACCTCTTAATTGTAGAAATCACCTCCCTTTTATACTTTGTAGTTCCACCAGACAAAACCAAAACTTAACAGAAGAAGGGCACTTATCGATTGACTCAGTTGCAGTCTGCTGCCCACAAGTCATAACTATCCCTTGTTCCCCAACCAACTTCCAACCATCCAGCCTGCAGCTGTGCCTTCCCACAGGGTCTTCTGGTGAACATAAGCCTCAACAACTTTAACAATTATAATCCTATATTCCACATCTCCCTCCTCTTTTTTTTTTTTTTTGTAATTAAACAATGAAAACCTACTAAGAAAAACCTAGACAATTCCTAAAATGTTAATAACAGTGATAGCAATAATAACCACACCAACTTTTCAAAAACTGTAAGATATACCTATAACATAGCAACAATATCAGGACAGTGCAACAAGAGGTCACACACACTGTAATGGAACCCACCCCACATGGTGGCCTGTGCAGATGCAGACACAACTTCTTCCCCATGTTACTAAGTCCAGGGGTCTTTTCCATTGTCCAGTTAGTAAGTCCTTTACCATTACTGGAGGTCTTGGATGAGCCTTTGTGTTGAAGGAATACTGTCTGTCGCATGCAGTTTGTCCCATCTTGTCCCAATTTAAAAAATTGGTGACATATGGGGCTTTAGCTAGTTTGTCATCAGGGCACCCCTACTCTCCCTCTTTGTTTTTAAATACAAAGGCAGTGCCTGTCATCCCTCTGCAGGGCCCCATGCAGGCAGGATGCCTTGCAAACAAGGCACGATGTGCAGAATAATTATGGTGACACAAATAATAAGCCTAGTTCAAATGATACTCTTCACTCAAATCAACAATAGCTTGCCCTGTGGGAGAGTGGAGAATGCCCGTATTGTGAGACACACCTTATTGCTGCAAGAAGTTATGAACTCGCCCTGGGGGGTTTGCAGGTCCATTGTCCATTTTGATGGTGGCAGAAAGGCCCAAAATTGCAAAACAGGTGACCCAATGCCTGATGGTATCACGGGCCTTCTCTCCAGTGTGAGCAGTTGCCATTGGGAAACAGGAATAGGTGTCAATAGATACATTAACATATTTTAAACAACCAAATTCTGGGATATGGGTAACATCAGTTTGCAAGATGGAGTTAGCAGTTAAACCTCAGGGGTTAGTGCCTTCTGCTAAAGGAGCAGGAGCAGCCCCATGACAGGAGAGACAAGACAACAGGACAACTTGACTTGTGCGAAAGTATTTGGTACCACACCTGTCATCACAGTGCTATCTGAATGGTTGTTACTTTCTGCAACAGGGCCAGGAAAACCTGTGTGAGAGTGAACATGTAACACATAAAAATCATACTGCCAACTCTTAATCAGGGTCCACAATGTTCTTAGCTCTGTAAACAAAAGATGGTTATTAACAGGTATTAAATAGGAAGATTCTGAACAGAATACCACACTGGCATATGAGGAATCAGACTAGACAGATGGCTAAAAAACCCAGTTACAGCTTTTTAGTCACAAACTGAAATACCACTAAAACTGAGAGAAAACAAAACCCTACAGGTCTCCAGTTCAGGAAATGACTTGCAGGGACATGTAGATCAACATTCTGCACAGTTTTTGCTGCTGTGTGATGTAAGAATAACCATTATAACTCATGTAAAGGTTCTTTATCATTTACAAACTATTGAAATAGAAGAGCAAAATGTTGAAATTTGCTAGCAGTTATGGCAAGATATCAGAATAACACTTCCAGTGTTGTCTCTGGAGGCGAGGTCCAGCCCTGCAGCAATAGTTTGCATACAAAGGGGAGTTACCTCTCTCTGTCCCTTTGTTAAGGGCATTCCCTTTTAAAATTATCAATGGAACCGCAGTTAAAACAACCCCCTGCCCACATGTCTGAAACAGAAAGTGAGCAGCTAAAGCCACTGCCAGAGAGCCAGCATGATGAGCGGCAGCAGCAGATAAAGCAGGAAAGGTACAATCTGTTGCTGGTCCCAACACCCAGCTCTGTGGCTGGAGTCATTGAACTCTCCCCCATTTTTTCAGAAGTACTGTGGGGGCTGTCTTGGACTCCTCATTCTCCTTGGTGGCAAAGCCTGACCCTGGAACAGCATGCAGAGAGCCAGGGGCAAGATCCAGCTCTGCAGCCTCCAGGCCAGTTTGTGCTTGGAAATTCATGGCCTTCATGTGGGACATCATAGCAAATTCCAGCAGGGAAGTTGATGTGAGGCCATCAGCAGTTGGGTCCTCTGACAAGACAAGGCAAGGCAGAGGCATAAGGTCCAGGTGACCAGATGCAGCAGCAACGCCAGGGCCCCGTGCAAGGGCTGCATGGCGGCACCGGAGCACAGCCCCGCAAACAGCAGCGCCCCAGTGTTGTAGAAGGCCTGCTTGGTTGGCTTCCTTAGCTGCAGCAGCAACTAATTAGATGTGAGGAAGAAATTACCAGCCCCCTGCCCAGGCCATCCAGAAACAGTCACAGCTTGTCTAGGCCTGCGCCAGGAGAGATGCCACCGCTCCTGCACTGGAGCCCAGAGGGACCATGGAGGGACCCATGTCCGGAGGTGTGAGCTCTGCACTGTTGGCCGTGGTGGGCATGGGCACAGCCACCCCTGGTAGGTGCAGAGCAGGGCCATGACTGCCAGGGCAGTCTTGCCTGAGGGTGCACAGGGGTTCTGGGCTGTGATTATAGTCTAGTTCTCTGTAAACTGGGTGTTGGTTCCGTGCATATGTAACTGGGCAGGAAGTAACAACTGCCAGGTTGTCCTCCTTCATTGCAGCCTCCCTGCATTTTCACCAACACTGGATTACAGTGTAGTCATTTTGAGCAAGGAGCGTGTCTGCCACTTGCTCGCAGCACGGGAACTGTGCGATGAAGGGATCAACCTTGCAGGATTTCCATCAGGGTAAGTCAATTCCACGAGGTATGGGTTAGTCTTGGGGTAGGCTAATGCATTGGATGTGGGTTCTGGGGGTTCTGAGGGCTCAGGGGAATAAGCTTCTGAAGCCAAGTAATGGTGAACATTCACGTGGTTTTCTTTAATGGCCACCATGATTGCACCCCACATGGCGAGGTGCCTGCATGCTTCAGCATCACTGTCCCTGGTGATATCCAAAAGTCTCTTCCCTACCACTTGCCAGGTTCCTTGTTGAAGGGGCCCATCAAAGGGAAAATCTCTAACGTGAATTAGACACCCAGGCCAGCAAGGTGCTCAATTTTGCATCAGTAATCTTAATAGTTTGCTGACATAGGAACCACTATACCTGCTCCAAGCTCCTCCTTTTTTCCAGGGATATTCCACCTCCCATATTGCTTCCACTGATTTACTCACCTTCTAGGTGTGGTGCACGCATTTTTGATTCCTGGGTTCCTGTTTGAAGTCCTCCCAGATCCTTCCCTGGGTCCTTTTCCCAGACACTTCCCAGCCAACCAATTCCTTAACTCAGTGGAATTTCCTACCAGAATGGTCCACACCTTGCACCGCCTTATAGGTCCCTGTTTGGATACCATTTGTAGCAATAGTTAACAAAGAGATACAGACCCCCCTATGCATCTGAAGGGGATCCCTTTATTGTAGAAATCATCCCGTTTCGTACTTTGTATTTTCATCAGACAAAACCAAAACTTAACAGAAGAAGAGCGCCCATTGCCTGGCTCAGCTGCAGTCTGCTGCCCACAAGTCATAACTATCCCTTGCTCTCCAGCCAACTTCCAACCATCCAGCCTGCAGCTGTCCCTTCCCACAGGGTCTTCTGGGGAACATAAACCTTAACAACTTTAACAATTTTAACCCCATATTCCACACGGACCCCTAGGTGGGGTCCCACAAAAGCAGAGTAGAAGGGGAAAATAACCTCCCTTGACCTGCTGGTCACACATCTTTTGATGCAACCCAGGACGTGGTTGGCTTTCTGGGATGTGAGTGCACATGGCTGGGCTGTGTTAAGGCTTTTGTTTGTCAGACATCACCCCCAAGTCCTTCTTCAAAAGACTGGTCTCAATTACTTCTCTGCTCAACTTGTATATGTGCTTGGGATTGCCACATCCAAGGCGTGGCATTTGTGTTTTGCTTCACTTTGTTGAACTTCATGAGTTTTGCACAGACCCACCTGTGGATCCTGTCTAGGTCCCTTCTGGATGGCATCCCTTCCCTCTAGCATGACTGCATCACACAGTTTGGTTGTTGGCAAATTCGTTGAGTGTGCATTTTATTCCATTCTCCATGTCAGCAACAAAGATAGTGAACATTATCCACCCCGACACTGACCCCAGCAGGACATTACTCATCGCTGGTCTCTATGTGGCCAGTGAGCTGCTGACCACAACTTTTTGTGTGTGGCCATCCAGCCTATTCTTTACTCACTGAGTGGTTCATTCATCAAATCCATATTTTTCTGATTTAGACACAAGGACATCATGTGGAATACTGTTGAACACTTTGCACAAGTCCAGGTAGATGATGTCATTCCTTTGCCTTTATGTACCAACGAATGCTCTAGCCCCATCAAAGACAGCCACCAAATCTTTCAGGCATAATTTGCCCTTTATGAAGCCAAGTTTGTCATTACCAGTCACCTCTTTGTTTCCCATGGGCTTCAGCACAGTTTCCAGGAGAATGTGCTCTATGATCTTTCCTGGCCAGAGGTGAGACTGACTTGCCTGTAGATACCTTGGTGTTTAACATTTTTGAAATGAGTTTTGAGTATTTCCCTTTTTTTAGTCATGGGGAACTTTATCTGACTGCCACAATTTTTAAGAAAGGATTGATAGTGACTTAGACAACTTCATCTGCCAGTTCCCTCAGGACCTGCAGATGAATCTCATCGGGTCCCATGGACTCATTTAGGTTCCTTAAACAGTAGTATTTATATATCCACTATCCTTCAAAATTACTGATTATTTAGACTGCATCGTTATCAGCAGCAAGTCTGGCAATTAGGCTACCATTACACCATGCCAAATCCAACGATCATAACTTCATGTCATGAGTATTATATAGTCACAATATATTCCCACAAATTATTGGGATCACATATATTAACTTGAAACACTTAATTTAGATTATGTATTATGTAAATTTCACCCAGAAATGAGATTTCATTTATTGTAAATTAGAGAGTTAACCTGATAAATCAAACTATTTGATTTAGAAAGAGAGAACAAGATAGGAAAAGAGAGAGGAGGAAAAAAAGGGAGAAAGGAAAAGCAAGCAAAACAGAAAGGGGGAGGGGGGAAGGGGGACGAGAGGGAGGAGGAAGGTCACAGCCAGAGAGACAGCCAGAAAAAAAGGCAGGGGGAGACAGAAATAGAAGACAGAAAAAGACAACAGAGAAAGAAAGGGCTGAAGTGACAAAATGTTACTGACTTAAAACCAACTAGCTGTGACAACAGATGCAAGCTTCCAATAATTCAAAATTGTATTTATGTTCTATGTTTGCAGTGTTGTAAACAAAGATAATGTTAATTGAAGCAACTTTGCGAATTGTTATTGTGGTAAAAAGTTGTTCACTAATGAGTAGTCCTAAGAAGGAGGGAATCAATATCCTCTGATTTTCTTTTCTTTTAGAGACATTCATTTCAGCACCATAACCTGTAACTTCTGTTAACAGCTGTCATCTGTACATTATTGCCATGGGAACCATCACAGTTAGGTGAGCAGTAAATGTAATAAAGGAGAAGGAATATAGGGAAATTAGAGCAGCTTTACAAGTCACTGTATGAGGGATCATTAAAAAGCACTGAAATTTTGGATTATCTTTTGGATTTTCTTACATGGTTTTCTTCAATTCATGAAGTACTTTATTTTCATTGAAGTGCTGTTGAAATGCAAAATTTTGTTTATGACATAGTTTCTATATGGACTGAATCACAGTTCAGTCACAACTACTCCTTATACCAGCTTGGAACATCAAACTCAAGTGAAACTTGGTCCAGATACAAGTATTATGAGATCTAGTAGGTTCATGGTCATTCTGCCCATCCTGTGTGAAGAGTGTAGGCTGTTGTAGAGTTGGGTTCTTTTGTTTGTTTGTTAGTTTATTTTTATTTTTGTCATATTATTTTCTTATTTCCTAAGGCAGCATTGTAGGTAAATCAGCAGAAAGGCTGACTATCTGCTATCCCACTGCTATAAGTAAGACTACTACAGCTGGGAAAAAAAGACACAAAGAGTAACACCTGATTTCTGAAGGAATCCAGAATATCCCCTTCCCCAAATTTTTAATACTCTTGGCATGAACAAAAATTCTGAACATAAGGAGTAGTCCTTAATACCTTTTTGGATTCAGTATGTAGTGCACTTTTTAGTGATTCTATAACAATTCTGATCTAGTTTCTTTCTATTGCTCCCATACCAGCAGAGGAATTTCTATCATCTTCCTGGGAGCTGTCCTTGGCTAAACACAAGTCCTAAGACTGGGTACATTATCATGTATCACGTATCAGACCCGCATTAGTACTCTACGCTTTTGCCCTTCTTTCTTGTATTAATTTCTATCTTAAGGTCCATTTTTCCAAGGTGTCTTCTATCCTGATAACATCTCATATTCCTCTAGTACAGCCTTATAAGAATTAGTCTCTTGTTTCTCTATTTGGTGATTTACATTCTTAATCATGATGAAGGCTTATCCCATTTCCATTGCTTTTTCCATCATCAGTTGGAGTCTAGGGCACCATACCCTGTCATCTTGAAAGAAATCTGTGTTGCTGTATTCAGTTCATCCCACAGCAGTGGGTCTTCAACATTATTATGCTCCCAGTGTATGAACTTACAAAATGAAATTGCCTGAAATATGGCAAATAGTTTTAACATCGCCCCCCACCTGCATTTTCTTGCACAATCCTAATTTTGCGAATATTATTGCAATCTTAACTTCACATGTATTTCTGGTTCCCTGTTTTAGCCCTTGTAGAAATTAATGGGCATTACTCTGTGCTGGGCTGTGTGAAAACCTCTAAAAAGCTTTCTACCAATATACTAGTTATTTCAACTAAATGCTTAGTTGAAATAACTAGTATATAAATTCATTTAGAAATAAATTAATGATTTTATGAATTCATGGCTTTTTGTTTGGTAGTCAACTTTATTATTCTTTCTGTATATGTCAAATTTTGCTTGTTGATAAAAAATTGAAATGATTTCTTGCTTTAGTCCTTCCAATATCATTAAAAGAAACTTTCCCAACATTATAATTTTTATTTATTTTTCTGATTTTAAATTCTTATTTCCCAAAGCCTCTCAGTCTTACTAGTTAATTTAACTAAAATATGCAACAAATATATAATAAAACACTTTCTCTTATGTAGTTTTCTCTGCCCTCCTTAATATAATTTATAAGCCATTGATGAGAAGTTTCAGATAATGATCATGTAGGTAAACACAAATTAGAAAGAAGACAAAACTGCAAGACACTGTGGTGACAAACAATAACCAGTAATAAGGAGTTATGAAGGTATTGGCTGTATAACAGGACCAGTGACAACCTAATAGTCAAATTTATGCTTTTTTTTAATGCATTATGTGTATCATCCTGTATAATCTTGATATGTCTGTGCCCTCAATGTTATTTTCTTTATTCCCCATTGATGGCATGTCTGGAAAATTACCCAAGCAAGTTTATAAAACACATACTCATTGCTTTTCTGTCTTTTTAATTGATGCATTTGCTCAGAATATGACAATTTCAGCCCTACAAAGAAATGTAGGGCTGAAAAATTGTTTTTTCTGGGAATCTTATTACATGAAATTGGTAGGAAAACTTGATGTTTAAACAATTCCAAAAAATCATTATTAACTAATTATGAATAACTAACCAGCTGTAGTGTCTTCCCTCCTGAGTAACTGAAGGTATGTGAACTTCAAACTTTTCCAATGTTACTGGAGTAATTCCTCCTAAAGTACTATTGTGTATGTACTAGTGAAATTTTTGTGGTATCTGTAGAACTGATCAGTTTTGCTGCAAAAGTTCCTGAAGAACTTTTGTGACTACTAGGCTGCTTTGCCCTTTCTAGTCAAATATAAGAATGGAATGGAATGGAATGGAATGGAATGGAATGGAATGGAACGGAACGGAACGGAACAGAACAGAACAGTAAAGTCCCAGGTCAGTTTGGAGAGAGCTTTGAGCAATCTGGTCTATAAAAGGATTAAAGATGTCTCATCCATGGCAGAGGGGTTGTACTAGATGATCTATAAAGGCCCCTTCTGACCCAAACCATTCCTGGATTCTATGATTAAAGGACTTCTACTTTGTGTGAAAAGCTGTGAAAATAAGAAATTATGACAACTACCTCTTTCTTCAGTAAGAATATTACTAGGATTTCTATCACCAATGCTTAAAGCATCCTCAGAATAATTTGTCATCATATTAATTTTTCTTTGCTGTCTTCAACTACTGAATTTTTCATCATACTAAGGTGTGCTGGTCACATCTTTGTAAGCATCAGTGGTAACAATCTAGAATCATGCAGGATGACAGTTGGGAGAGAACTGATCTACCTGTGTTCTGTAATAATGTATTGACACTTGTGAGGTGACTAAAATGTGTGCTGCCGTATCTGTTGGCACAATTACTGTTTTCAAAATAAACTGAAGAAATGCAAGAAACATTTGAAAAGAAAAGGAAATTTTCAGTTTAAGGGAACTAATGTTCTGATCTCTCTATATTCTGATGTTATTATTGAAGGAGCTAAAGAAAGTGGTTTGCTTACTGAAGAGAGCCTAACACGAAATGTAGGGTGTAAATAATAAAGACTTATTGCATTACTTAAAAGGCAGATGATGCAAACACAAAAAGAATGAATGACACACAGAAGAATAATTTCATAGGGGAAAAAATGTGTTTTCTTAGTCAGCACTAAAACACAAAGCCTGTAAGGTCACTTGAGTCAAAGACTTAAAGAAGGATCCAGCAACTTGCCTGGAAAGTTCAAGCAAGTCAAACTTCTCACACAGCAAAAAGACAGAAATCATAATGTGTCAAAAATAAGTTGTCATGAATGGTCAAGGGATTAAAGAGTGAAACACCAATGGAGAAGTGATCAGCATTGTGCAAGAGTTTGAAAACTTGCAATTGAATAACTGAATTTCTAGTATATTATTACAGGCAAGGCAAGATTTAGCTAGAAACCACAGTTTATGAACAAGGACAAAATTCCACACTGTTTTCTGTTGTTTTTTTTAAATTTTCTTTTCTGCTGCTTAATTTATAGATTCATTTTATTCGACTTTGTGGAATTACAGGTTCTTCTTTGGTGGATCTACAGCTTATCTCTACCAAACAGATTTATCTAGCTGTTAACATTGTTTACAGACTCATACTTACAAATGTCAGTCTCTATACATATGCCTGGATAAATTCATATTTATGTATCCAACTAAAGTAAAGGAGGATGAAATAGAAAATACAACAGCAATCAAATGCCATTTGAACAGGCATAGGAAAAAGGCTGTCAAGATTGAATTCTACAAGAGAAGAGAGAATGAAGAAAATGTTCTGGACTCTGTACTCAATTCTTTTTCAGTACTCCTTAAAATAAGATTTCTTTTAGAGAACTTAATATAGACTCATTGTCTTAAACATTATAACCTACAAAATCCTTCAGTTAAAAAATTTCAGTTCTCAATATCTAGTCAGACTGGATATTAGAAAAAGAGTTTCAACAAGTCAGGATGATGCCATTCCATTTACCCAAGGCCAAGCAGTAGGAAGGCTGAAGATGGGTTTCCAGAAGCCACACTGCAGAAGCAAATAAATCATACTTATGCTTCATGTATGTAGATATAAACAGCTGGCTGCACAGATCACAGACAGATGCACTCAGAGCACTCACAGAAGTGTAGACAGCAACAGTCCCAACCGGCTCCTCCTTCTGACTGAGCAAGATGGGGGCCCATAAGTGACAATATACTCATTGGAAAATGTGTATGTTCAAACAGCCTGGTTCAGACCCACAGCCTGCCCAGCAAATGCATTTGGATCTCAGGCTCCCCAATTCCTGGCACTGGCATATACAATCCTCAGGACAACAGCCCCAGTGCAGCTTCTGGTGCAGACCACTGTAAACACACACACACACACACACACACACACACACACACAGGCACGCACACAGGGTTGAGTAAATCAGTAACTATAAAGCTACTATCCATCATAATTAAAATAATCTTATTCAGTAGAATATAGAAACTTAACAAATTTCTTAGTCAACAAATAATTGGATTTTGTTAGCTTGAGCCCTTCATCGCAATTTTAAAAGGATAAATGGTAGCATTTAGAAATAAAAGTGGGAGTGGCAGCTATAGACAAAAGCAATATCAAACTGGCACTATTTTCACAAAGGCAGTAAGTTTGTCTATTAGTGCCCTTGGTTTTCTTCCACTAAAATCAATAGCAAAGACTGCATTCACTTCTATTGCCCTACACTAAGAATACACAAAATAATCTTCTGTTAACAATGTTGTTCAGATGGTAACACTTGACAGCTTGGTAAATCTGTTTGACATTTTGCTTTTTCTAGATTAAGAAAGTTGTAAAGCTATTTTAGCATGCAAATTTGTATTACTTGTTGATGATAAAAAAGCAATTTTAAAGGAATATATTAGAATTAAGGCATTAGTGATTTTTATATAAAATAAAAATGAATATGGAATATTTATATAAATTTGCTTTTCAAAATTATGGGCTTAAAACGTAAGTAGCAAGCATGGTGAAATGCACATACACAGAGTGTGATGAAAAGGATAACCTGAGGAAATCTTCACATGGCTGTTTACCAGAACAAGAAAAACAAAACAATAATTTCCAAATCATTGCTTATTTAAAGGAATTTCCTTTCCATGGCTAGCCTATGTTTCCCTCTATAACAAAGGACATGCAGAACAAATCAGTGGCTGGTTCTTGAGATCATCCTTTTCAGGATATGTTAATGAACTAATTCCAAGCTGATTTAGAGATGAAAGTATTATTTCTTCCTTATAAAAATATGTAAGTCTAGTTACTATTTAACAAAGATAAGAGGGTATTATTTTTTTCCTGTGTCCAACTTTCAGAAGAAAGTAACTTCTCCATTTGTTTTCAGAAATACCTCCCTAATTGAACTGAACTGAATTGAACTGAAATAATTTATAAATTAAGTAAAGAATCTACAGTGTAATTATGCAAGAATATTTTTTCATCAGCATTACTGAAAAAGTCACCCAATATTTTACAGGTCAAAGTACAGATAATTCCAAATTCACGTCCTGAAACATGAAGTTCAAGCTAATATTTCATATCGTTTAAGGATCATCCACTTTGTGATACCCTCACACTTTAAACCAGGATATTCGTAGATGATTGTAGCAGAAGTGTTATTTTTCTCAGTTGTTGCATGAAAGAGAATCTTGGAGAACAGTTTTTTGGTTTAGTTTTTTTCTCTTCCCATGACCAGAGGTCAAAAACTTTGTGTGGGCAGAGTTATCCCTCTAGAGAGCACAGAGGCACATACAAATACAGCTTTTAACTTGGTGAATGCTGACTGCTTCTGCTGGCTCTATTGAAGAGCCTTAACAAACCAAACAAGAAGTCATGATCTTACCCAATTTAACTTGTTGGAAATGGAAAAGCTTTAAATGGTCTGGTCACTATTTTCATCAGCTACACTGAATTCCAAAGTATGTACTCATACTGGTGATGTTATCCATATGACAAAATTGAAATAAGTCAGTGGTGTTAATAATATAGTCATTGTCAGCAATACCTCATTTTTAATCTAAAAAACTGAAATGATTGCATGTGTCCCCCCTTTTTCCTTTCTCACATTAAACTGAGAGCATTCTCTTCCTTAACCATGATTTTAACCAGAAAGAATAAGAATATGCTATAGATTTTTCTTTGAAAAAGATATCTTTTTTCTAATAGCAGGTATTAAACCCCTAAATCCAAAACTAATGTTTGTTGGTTGGTCAAAGACTTGATTTGCAAGGAAAATATATAGGAAAGCTGCTTGCAAAGTTAGTATTCCTCTTAATGTTCATATTCCAGTAGAGATCATTATGGTAGGATTTTATCCATGTTGTTCGACATGGTGAGATCGTAACTGAAAAAGCTCAGTGCTTGGGATACTTTGGCCTGATATTAGTGTTAACTGCAGTTCTTGTATGCAAAATGTTAAATAATCAGTAGAAATTAAAAAGTATAAAATGGAAGCAGACATGTACGTCAACCAGTTGTTCACACAGACACCCACAAATGTACAGAGCCATAAAAAAGCCAAACCAAAAAGGAAATAGCCTTTTGTGTTCAAGAGAAAGAATGAAAGAATGTCACTTTGTTGGCAGATAGACTTTTGAAGACTTGTATTTTAAACAGCTTTCCCTCATTGTATTTATTTTTTTAAAAAGTGAAAATACAACAGCAGAAAATCTTGTATGGGCATTGAGCCTTTGACAGAATACAAAATAAGAGAGACATGGTAATACTTTTTTTTCTCATTTACTATGACAAATAGTAATATTTCCACTGTCTAGAAAGATCCAGCTCTTGCATCATCCCATGAAATCAGTTTAAACTATGTCTTGAAAGACAGTGGGTTATAGCTCTTTAACTTTTGGTGTGCCTTTCAAAGAAGCTGCTATTTAAAGGAAAAAACAAAAAAACAAGCAAGCAAGAAAGCAAGAAAGCAAGAAAGGTCTTTCAAAGAAAAAAATGCTTTTTATTCTTATAGGATCAGCTATGTGATATGTGTAAATTATTGCTGCATATACAGGAAAATGTGAATTGTTATGCCTTGAAAGTACATCATACCAAGCACACTCTTTAAAATACAAGAAGAGGGTAGAAACTATTGGAAAGAAGCAAGGAAACTTACTGGACCATGTGAAAACATATGTAGCAATACCAGAAGGTCTGATTGAAATAGTTTTGTATAAATATTTTTGTTTAAAATGGTTCCAGCTCTGGATTATGTTCCTATCACTATTAGCTAAGCTCCATAAAGTGCTAAATAGCCATTTGTTCTAGCTGAGAAAATAGTCTAATAGTTTCCCATTTGATATGTGTGATCCTGAGCTAACATTTATGTGGCAACTTGGCCATAAGGATTAGAGAGAATTTCAGGACAAAATCCCACGTGAAATCAAAGGAATCAGATATCAGATCATCCTGACTTTCCCAGTACCTCTTTTTATTGTTCAGTTTATATCTTAATCACTAATAAGCCAACAGAAAAGAAATCTTCATAGCAGGAAATAGGAAAGACAATCAAATGCCCTCAAACTCTAATAGAGTTTAAGATTCAATTTCAAATGCAAAATCAACCTTTTGATTCTTATTTTTACTTGTTACAGACTTTGTCCTTTACTTTGAATCATACATACATATGATTCTGATAGCACTGTATTTTCTCAACCTTAATTTAAGTAGATCATAAAGTCTGTGAAATTAAATTATTTTAAAGGAATTAGAGTAAATGGTCCACCTGCCTTTTTGGAATTAATATAGATTAAACGTATTTTTCCAAACTTTTAAATTACCAAGTACAGAAGGTGAATGGTGCCTCGGCTCTTGAAAAGTCTTTAAGGGATTAAACTAATTAGCCAGAATTGAAACTTCTATAAAGATTTTTATATTCATTCCAAACAGAGCAGGAGAAGCCTAGTGTTGAAAGATTTTGTACTTATGCTTCTTTAACTGACACATTCATTTAACATCAATTAATTTAACTGATAACTAGCTATTTAGAAGTCATATGGGGCCAATTCTCCTCCAGGTTACATTGCTTTGAATTTGAGTAAAGGCATTCAAATTAACGGGCTTAGTCACATTACTGATGGTTTTTTATATGAATAATTCTTCCCACAAATTTTGTCTTTAATTACAAATTTTTAAAAACATGTATATACAGATATATTTGTCCTTTAATGATTCTGTGGTAATTCAGGGAGGTAATGCAGGGAGAGGTTATGCAGAGATTTCATCTCAGAGTGCCATCACATGGCATTTACAGGACAATGGGGGAACAGACCCAGCCAGAATGGATTTATGAAAGGCAGGTCCATCTTGACCAGCCTGATCTCCCTCTATGACCAGGTGTCCAAGAAGGCCAGTGGCATCCTGGCTTGCATCAGGCATAGTGTGGCCAGCAGGATTAGGGAAGAGATCATCCCTCTGGACTTGATAGAGGTGAGGCCACACCTTGAGTCCAGTGTTCACTTTTGGGCCTCTCATGGCAAGAAAGACATTTTGGTGCTAGAACATAGTCAGAGAAGGGCAAGAGAGCTGGTAAAGGGTATGGAGCACAAGTGTGATGTGGAGCAGCGGTGGGTAGATCTTATTGGTCTTTACAACTACCTGAGTTGAGGGTGTACTCAGGCAGGGTTTGGCCTCTTCTCCTAGAAAATAAATGACAGAAGGAGAAGAAATGACAGAAGGAGAAGATTGCTTCAGAGGAGATTTCAATTGCACATTTGGAAGAATTTCTTCAGGGAAATGTTGTCAAGCATTGGAACATGCTGCCCAGGAAAGGTGGGCAGCAAAAGGAACAAAAGGAACAAAACTACAGTACAAAAAATAGATTAAATATGAGTCTGTAAGGAGAGGGTTAAATACATTTGCAGTGTATTCCTTAAACACTCATTTGGTGGTGAAATTTGCATAAAACATCACAGGTGCCTATGCATAAGCTTCAAAAAGGAACAAGTTTCAGTTCTGGCCTTGTGGAGGTAGGACCAAACCTGAAAACGTTTGAGGCAACCACTCCATTGTAGTGTGTTACATAATGGTGGCATGACTGCACTAGTGCAAGAAGTGGGGTTACAAAAAGGGCATTGCATTTTTGGGGTGTACTGGGAATCTCAAAACTTTATTCTATTCCTTATCTCTCTGTACTGAGAGAAATTGTTGCTGTCTGTTTAACACCCAACTGTGTGGCTGGAAATGGAACCTTGCAGCTGTGGAGTTTCTAGGAGTCCTTTTAAAGAGTAGGGGAAGGCAGTCAGAGTTCTCTTGCCTCTCTTGCCTCTGTCTTACCTTTTGGCTTTACATGCAACTCTAGCAACTCCAGAAGCTGCATTTTGCAATGGAAAATCATTTCAGAGTGAAATTTGCAACTCCTGTTGGTAGTGCAAAACCTGAGCAGGTCCAGGGTAGGGCCACCACTCATTGGTGCTTGAGAGCTGGTTCTTTTTCCTCCCTGCATAGGAACAGGACCCCAAGACAGCAGCACCAACACCAGTGAAGTCCTGCGGGTGTCAGGAAGCACTGACCACACATGCCAGCAATTTCAACCTGTCAGAGACTGGATAAGTTTGATGTCTTGAAAGAATGTGTGTGTGTGTGTGTGTGTGTGTGTGTGTGTGTGTGTGTGTGTGTGCAAGTGTGCAAAATTCTAGAATTCTAGAATCTAGAAACAAATGACAGAATGAGAAGAAAGGGCCTCAAGTTGACTCAGAGGAGGTTTAGATTGGATTTTAGGAAGAATTTCCTTCTCATTTTGCAGGCGTCCATTAATTCATTAAGAGACCACAAAGGAAGACTGGCAATTCATGAACAATATTTCAGAATTTCATCTAAGTATCTTAACAGCACATGCAAATGTCATGCTTAGAAGTACAGCATCACAAAACCTTTTAAGACGAAGACTACATGAGTCACATTTAACTAGTGAAATTACAGTATTTATAATGGCAAAAAAAATCCCTTTTTTACTCTATAATGGAATGAAATATATAAAATTGTCCAAATTACTATGTCTTTACAGCTTAATGAAAAATGTTTCTACAAATTAAATTTGATCCAGACAATTATATTACTTATGAAGAGAAGTAACTCTGGAAACTCTATTTGTGTTATTTGGAATTCTAGTTCAGACTTTTACAGCTGCTTAATCTAATCAGTGCTTAATCTATTCAATAGAAGAAATCTAGGAGGTCTTCTGTGTCTGTGAATGTGGCCATGACAACAGCTGACATAAACATCAGGTGATAAACATCAGATGGATTATGTGAATGCTGCTTGTCATTAGAATAAATACCTTCAGTATATATGACTGAAACAGCAGTCATGCTGCCTGTCCTCTGTCTGTACTCCGTCACTTGCAGTACAGAATCAGAATGACCAAAGGACACATAGCAGTCATTTTACTGGGGCTGTGTAAGCTTCCTATTTCCCAGGCAACCATCACTGTTCTCTCTCAAGACAGATATAGTTTCAAGCTCACGGAGTAACAGCCATATGTTTCATTGTAATGACATTAATGGCCAATCTATCATTTATAACCTGGCAATTTAGAAAGATATACTGATTTCTGGTTTTATTAATTAAGAAAAATAATAATGTCTCTCAACAGTCCCCTAAAAACAGTGAAGCCATTTGTTGTGATTTAAAACCAGACAGCAACCAAAGACCACACAGCCGCTTGCTCAGTCCTTCATCAGTGGCATTGTGGAGAGAATTGGAAGGCTGACGTCTGGAAAACTAGTGTGTTGAGACAAAATTTGACAGGGAAAACAGAAGTCACACATGCAAGCAAAGCAAAAACCAAGAAATTAACTCACTGTTTTCCATAGGTAGGCCATGGCCATTCAGCCAGCTCCAGCACAGCAAGGCTCCGTCACATGTAGTAGTTACTTGGGGAGATGCTCCTCCATTCCTCCTTTTTCTCAGTTTATGTACTGAGCATGATGTCATATGGTGTATGATATTCCTTTGGTCTTTTTGGGTCGCTATCCCCGATATGTGCTCTCCCTGCCATTGTGGCAGTGAATAGCAGAAAAGGACTTGTTGGCTCTGTGTGAGACCTTTTCAACAATAATGAAAACACCTCTGTATTATCAACCCTGTGTTCAATACAAATGCAGAATACAGCACCATACCACCCACTGTGAAAAAAATTAACTCCACACCAGCCAAAGCCAGCACACCATTAAAGATGGGCACAGCAAATCCATCCCTTTCCTGCTGAAAGGAGTACACCTGTTCCAGGCTGATTGCCTTACCAGGTGGTTCAAGCTGAAGGCAATGATCAGTGTGACAACACTTTTGTGCTCATAGTAAATTTACTGACTTACAGTCATGGACTTAAAACTTACAGACATAGGGCACAAATCTGATGAGGCATGAACGAGCTGGGGTTGTTTGTGCAGGAGAAAGGGAGGCTTAGGTGAGACCCTATCACTTGCTACACAACTACACAAAAGGAAGTATAATAGTTTCACATTCACCGATTTAGTTTTCTGGCCAACACACCATTTGTGTAGTGGTTTGAGTGTCTACCATAATCAGATACCTTTTTCTCTCTGTGAGGTAGGATTAGGAGAAAAAGCAAAGCAGGCTCAAGCTTGAAGGGTACAAAGATAGATATTTTAACACACACTAAAAGAAGAAAATGAGACCCAAAATTAAACTTTCAAAAACACTTATCCTCCTCTCAACTGTTCACTCTCCCACTAACAATATAAAGAGACAAAACTTGTGATTTTCAGTCAGTTTCACCATTCAAAATAATCTTTCATCAGTTCTTAGGGAGAGAAATCTCTCTTAGATCTCCCACGGAGACATTGCCAAAAGAAAAGAGTCCTCTAGTGGCTCCAGTGTCATGAATCTGCAGCTGCCCAGAAACTCGGCAAACTGTGAAGATCCTCCCATCAGCAGTTTTTCCCACAGCTGCATATGGGTCATGGACTTACGCATACTGGGGTATGATTTTAAAACTGAACAATTCAAATGCAGAGGATATTCTTCATCTCATGGAACTGAGATTTCTTTCCACTTCTTCACTAGCACAGAGTGTGATCTGTCTCTGTTCAAACATCTCATGGGATCACAGCTACTAATTCAATATTCACTCAATTACAGATCCTTTGCTTAAATCCACAAATCTGAATAATCATCTCCCAAATTCATATTGTCCACAGTTTAAAGGGATATTCTAATATATTACAGCTCATTACCATGGCTCATAAAAGACTTTCAGCCTAGAACTAGGCAACTCCTTGATCCTTTCTGCCAATTAGTCTTTCACTCTCTCTTCATTGACTTCCATCTCATGACATGTCTTTTCTACATTTCACTCTGTCCTTTTCACTCAAAAGGAGGATTGGAGTTTTAAAAGTTTCATCTACCAAGGAAAGAGTTAACATCTCGCCTGGGCTTACAGATGGTCATGTGATCTCTGCTGGGCAGCATCTGGTAGCATTTCAAAGCCTCCAGGATGGCATTGGGGGAAGTCAGGAAAGACAGCCAGGATCTCAGTAGTTATGTAGACTGATGGATGCCTCCCCCTCCACCCCTTGCTCCCATCTGGGATGACTCAGCTCGGAGCTGCTCTCTGGGGCCCAGGAGACATCTCCCTCGGCCTGGGCTAGCGGTGCAGGGCAGGCCTTACGGTTGGCTGGATGTCAACAGCCGTGGCTTCCCCTTCCCCTCCGGCAGCTGCAGTTCAAGGGGAGCGGCCAGGCCAGGGCTGGTCCCCCCAACAGGGAGGAGCAGCAGGGCCTGGCCGGCCTGGGCCGCTCCACAGAGCAGCCACAGGGGCTGGTTGTTACCTGCTCCTCCGGCCGGAAGGGAAAGGGAGGCTGGGACACAGTCTCAGCTTTATATGTGTATTCACAAAGTCGCACCTGGCTTCTTCAGTGGTTAAGCAATGTGTCAGTATCTAAAAATTGGCCTCTGATAGGTCCCTGTCCCTTCCACAGGAAATTAACAGGTCCTTACAGGGTCACAGGGAACTGTTTCTTCTTTAACTAAAAACCAAGCTGTGTTAACCCATGACAGGAAGTTGTAGTGAGGTGTATGCCAGTATTTTCTCTGGGTAAAAAGTGACAGGACAAAAGCAAATGGCCTCAATTTCTACCAGTGGAGGTTTAGATTAGGGAAACATTTTTTGTGAAAAGGATAGTAAAGCAGTGGAACAGACTATTCAGAGAAACAGTGAAGTCCCTGGAAGTATTCAAAACACACGTAACTATGGCTTGAGGACATGGCTTAATGATGGTAGTGTGAGGTTAACCATTGAACCTGATGATCTTAAAGGTATTTCCCAACCTAAAAGATTCTATGATTTTATTATTTCTGATACTTTAATGGATCAAGCTATAAAAACAAATGCCACTTCCACAGAATATGCAAGTGTCATTCACAGTGAAGTAAAGTGACCTTCTCACAGTGACATTTAAGTCGTAACAATCCAAGGATTTATGCCAGGATGTGAGTATGGTTTCCATGTGTATAGATAGGCAGTGAATCAATTTCACATTTGCTTGGCTCAGTGATTAACAAAATCACAGAACATAAATTTAAATTAAGTAATGTAAAAGACTGTTGACTTGTATAATATGAGATAAACTGAGATGTCATACCTCTAAAATTTTAAACATTTTTAAAACTGATTTAGATAAATCTAATTTATTTTGTTTGTTTATTTGTAACTTACCTGTCTGTAGTAAAAAATGTTTAATTTTTATTCTTTGTTGATGGAGAAGATTTGCATATCATAAAAACTATTTATATTAATAAAGCACAAGATGATTTATAATTTGAAAATGTCTAGTCTTTTAGAAATTATTTTATCCCAAAATGAGAACTACAGAAGTAGTCAGTAGCAGATCTTATTTCCCCCTCACACATGAGAAAATAAAAATACTGAATTTACATTAAGAATGCCAAAAGAAAAATGACCCAGTGTATTTATAAAGTAAAGAGCAACCTTTAAGATAAATCATATTCCTCTCATTTTGAAGCACATTAAAGAAAGAAGAGCCTAATCACATACATAGAAACCTCCCTTTGGCGTCACAGTATAAAAAGGATATGAAAAGTTTAGAGTGCATCCAAAGGAAGGCTGTGAAGATGGTGAAGGAGGGGAAGCCATACACCAGGTGATTGAGGTCACTTGGCTTGCTCAGCCTGGAGGAGACTGAGGGGGCACCTCACTGCAGTTACAACTTCCTCGTGAAGGGAAAAGGAGGTAGTGATCTCTCCTCTGTGGTGATCAGTGACAGGACTCAATGGAATGGCCTGAAGTTGTATCAGGGGAGGTTTATGTTGGATATTGGCAAAATGTTCTTCACCCAGAGGGTGGCTGGGCACAGGAACCTCACACCAGGCTCCTCACATCAGCCTGACAGAATTCAAGAAGAGTTTGGACAGCACTCTGTCCAAAGACACATGGTGTGATGCTTGGGGTTGTCCAGTCAGGGCCAGGAGCTGAATTTGGTGATCCTTGTGGGTCCATTCCAGCTCAGGATGTCCTATGATTCTACCATGAAAAAATTTTAGAGCCTACATAAAATAAGACATAGGACAAAATACAATCCACAGGTTGTGGGTCACTGTGCCAAAAGATTTCTTCATATTGTACTGCTTCTCCCACTAGCACCTTTCTCTTTATCGTCATTATTCTTGGCTACATTTTGTGAAATCTTTGATGATTGTGACACTAACAGTTTTGTTAAGGTACCACACGTAACACTAATATAGAACTAGGAGTGATAGAAAATTTTGCAGAAAGCTGTATTCTGTCAAATACAGAATGGAAACAAAAGATGGATATGAAACAAAAAATATACAGAATCATAAATATCCAAGGGGCTGTATAAAACTCTGGAGCTTTCAGAAACTCTCAAGCTTCTGAGTTTGAGTTTTAGGCTTTGAGTTTAGGGCTGTCATTTTTTTGCTTTCCCAGTTTTAAAAAAAAAATCTGAATTATGAAAAAGTGCAGATCTTAAGGTAAAATCACTGAAACTTATCTCACAAAGAAATCAGTTGTATGTTTACAGTAAGCACTTTAACAATAATAGTTGGATTTGTGTGACTTTCTCACACAATCAGCCTCCGCATAACCATTCACTTGGCTACACTGCTTCCCATGTGTACAACTCAATAGACACTTTTACTCTTCCTTACATGTACAACCACTCTGGCATTTGAATCTACCCATGAATACAATCTGTCCCTCAATAGGATTGAGCAAATTCCTCTTACCTTTTTTGCATACATCATAAAACTACAAATGCATGATTGTTCTAACCTAAAAGTTTAAAAGTTTAGGTGTTTGAAATGAATAAATTTAAATTTAGAAAAAATAATCTCATTCATGCCTTCACTATTCTTCATCTTGACAATGGCAATTACCTGTTAATAGTTACATCCATCCTACTGATTCAGCTCGTAACTAGTTTGCTAAAATTATATTCATAGTTCTTACCATGTCTAATTTTTTGCTTGATGTTCTCAGGCATTTATCAAACTGTAAGACTGGACCTACAGCTGCTGTACCCTAGTGCTTTCCTAGTAATGTCAATAGATAAAATTGAATATATAATTGCAAATAATCTTGTCCTTGATCTTGTTGTCTCTCTTTTTACCTACTTCCACCTCTCCACTTCTGACAACATCTACATTTTCAGCCGCCTCACAGTATTGTCACCTCATACTAATATTTTTTTATAAAATCTGATCCCCTTTTATTCTCAAAAGTGTCCTGTTGGTATTTTAATTTTCCTGAAAATTCATACCACGTGAAAGCACCTGAATGAAACAGAAAGTTCCATCTTAATAGGTAGATGACAGGTCATTGGAACAGATGGCCCAGAGAGATTCTGGAGTCTCCTTCTCTGTAGTACTCAAAAGCCATCTGAACACAACCTGTGCAATCTGCTCTAGTGAACCTGCTGTATTGGGGTCTAGGACCATGTGGTCTTCAGAGGTGTCTTCCAATGCAAACATCCTGTAGTTCTGTGAAAAGATATATAAAAAAGAAACAAATGTAAGATTCAGGAAGATTATGGAGCATTGGTTCCTGGAAGGTCTGGAGAATTATTACAAAGAAAGGCTAAAAGTTTGTTCTCAGGGAGAGTCAACTGCATGTGCTCATTAGACAGAAGAACCTCTGTAGTCAGGAAGTACCTATGGAAAAACTAATGACTGATGCATCCATAAATGAGAAAGGAAAGAGTTACAAACTGAGAAGAAGGGTGCAGAAAAGAAATCCTATTTAATGGCAAGCCATAACAGAATGAATAGAACCAACAACTAGATTATAATGCTTTGTAAATTATCTGGCATTGAATAATGATAGAAGAGACATGGAACAAACTCTTGTCATTCAGCACATTCACCTTACAACTTTATGTTAATGAAAACTTTAGTTAGAATTAAACCAAAGATTAATATGACTGAAATTTCATTTGACACGTACTTTCATTTTTTGGAAAGTGACCTACTAACAGCTGCTGTCTATGTAAGATTGTCTAAACAGCTGCTAAATGTTCTGCCAACAGTTAAATGTGATACCTCAATTAGAGGGGATATCATAGAATAACAACATTACAAAATCAGTTCTAATGATTTAAATCCAAAACATTCATGTGCACGTGGCTAATCAGTACCAATCTGATATTGAAAATTAAATTATTCTCTCATAGATGAATTGAAAAATCATAAAAGGTTTAATTCTTGGTCATTTGGAAGAAGAATATTTACTATACTAAAGGAAAAATAAACGAAAAAACAATAAACAAAATGGAAAACAAAATATCTTTGTTTCTATTTCAATAGCTTGTTAATGAAAAACTGATTCCTTTTCAATAATAATTGCAAGTAGTAAGTGTTGGGTAATTCTGAATGTTTTTAACACCCTTTTAAGGTACTTTATTTGAAATTTTATGTGATTAATACAGATGATGGAAACTGGAATGAAAATCTGGAAATTCAAACACAGTATATTTTGTCCAAATGTAAGAGTTTTTTTAATCAGATGATCACTCTTCAAGTGTAAGAAAGTACTTTTTTGCTCATTTCATAAGACTTGGTGTATGCTGTGCTCTTGGCAGGGCCCCAAAACCACAACTTATTTTCTTCTCCCCTGTCCTCTTCCCCCCAAATCATGCTAGACTCTGTCATTTCTCCTGATATAAGATAAACTTATTCATCATGCAATTCCATAATTATCTTTCCTATCTATTCTATCCTTCAACTGGGCGTATCATAAAATCTCAATTTTTTTCTTCTCTGAAGAATGTTTTTTTGCTGCTTTAGTGAAAATAAAGCCTGCTTCTTGTCAAATATTCACTTTTGCATTTTTGAGAGAAGCAAAGGAACAATGTTTGATCACAGAGAACAATTGTTTTGGTTCTTATAGTTGCACAAATACATACAAGCCACATACTTTGACTTCAAGCTTTTAATGTATCGAGAGTTTTTTGTATTTTATTGTCTAAATGTCCCTCTGAGGAATTTATAGAAATTCCATAAAGTAAACTAAAGGAGCTCTCCCTTCAAATCAATTTGCTAGCTGTTTAGATATTATCTTATAGTCTGCCACTGCAGAGTGGAGCAAGACAAGAAATCTGACTCCTCATTTCATATTTTAACAGGAATTCAGCAATCCCTTCATATCATATCAAGGATTCTCTCTAGGAATGTAAGATTTTTCATTTAAAGATTTGGCTCACTGTCTCTTGAAATGTATTAGAATTTATTTTATTGGATAATGATAACATTTACTGGTAAGAGGTTTTGGTTTTTGTGGTTTTGTTATTGGTTTGGGGGTTTTTTTTAAGTTAATTGTGGTTACACAAAACAAAGCAAAGGTTTTAAGCTTATCTCAGTGTTTTTCTTAATTTCCTTTCTGCATGCTGTCAAAGAGCAGTGTATGTGGCAGGTTTACATGTCAGTAGTATTACACAGAATGCTCCAGCAGATGCAAGGATTGAGGAATGAGAACCTGTGGAGCTACCTAGTCCTTTTAAATACATAAAGAACTAGATTGTTTAGCACCAACTCCTCATGGTTCTGTTTGCCTTTGCAGAGTTACAGGCACTCACAGTTCTTACTGTTTTAATATTAACAAAAAAGATTTTTTTCATATTTTGAAGTTTTAAGCAACATAGAAAACTAGAAATATTATGAGAAACTGTTGCCTGTTGTAGTGATTATTATACATTATTCTTCAGAGATAATTTCTCCTCAGATTCTCTAATTTCCCTTGGCAGGAAACATTCTTGTTAAATATTCTTTAGTGACTAGAAAAATACTAAAAAACATAACTAATGAAGAGTACACATAAATGTGTGAAACATAGGTTTATTTATTTCTGTAATTCTTTCATATGTATATATATTCTATATAAATATATCTGTGAGTATAAAAATATGCATATATAAACATAGGTCAGGGAGAAATATCAGTTTCAACCAAGTGTAATGAAGATGACTAATATAAGCTTCATTTCATATGGCTTGCATTTTCCTAATCAGTCTTAATACATGCTGTATGAAAGATACTTCACACATGGATAACCATTATTTGGAAAATCTATAACTTCTTCAAAATACCAATCAAGAAAATCTATTCTCAGGTAAATTTGTCCCTTATCAAATACCTCAGGTATGCACTAATTGAAAATTGAAGCGGAGAAGCCGAGGTAATAGGAAAGTAAGAAGTGAGAGCTGAAGATATGGGATAAAGAAACTCTAATCTAATGAAAGTAAGCTAGTGGGAATCACAGGTAGGAAAGTTTTTGTACAGAAAGGACCTAAGTTGCACATTTTGCATTATAATTTACATATATGTGTGCTTTATGCTAGTTAGTTGAAAATGCTTTTAGAAATATTTAACATATTTTACAGTATTAGGATGTGTCTGAATTGTTTTCTCTGTGCCTACAATAAAATACAGGATGCCAAAGTATAGAAGAATTTACAATCCATTGAAATTGGTCATTAGTGTTTTCTCAGGGTAAAACCATGACTCTGTGTACAGATGTTTTTCCAGATAACCTATGTACCCTGAGGACAAGATTTACGATTGTCTACATACTACAAATGTCCCACTAATGCTTTCAATAATAATAATTATAATAACAATATTTATACAATAATTATAATACTAATATAATAATTATTATAATAATAATTATTATTGTATTTTAAACACAGAGAAATAGGACCTTCATCTTTGTGGTCCTGTTTTTTTTTCTATCAATACATTCGCTAAAACTTAAAATGTACACTGAGGATAAATTTTCTTATTTGGAGTATAGCCACATGTAAAATTCTATGGCAGTATGAGAGAAGAGAATATTCTAGAGGAAAGAAACAAAACAAAACAAACAACTTTTACAGTATAAACACAACTCCAAAATGGAAAATGTTCTTGGCAGAAACAGAATGAAACTATACCAATATTCCACAAATAAAACTCAACAGCTCTTGAGTAGATCTACACATCTTATTTTTCTCATTAGAGTGACCTACTCCCCAACCCGTGACTCTGTTTCATTCTGAAAATAATGAGAAAGTCTTAACTCCTGAAAATAAAATGTCCTTTAAGCCCCAAGGTACTATGTATTTGTTTACTATTTGGAACATTTCTGGAATTTTTCTTTCAAATCTGCTTGAAGGAAACAAAAAGTACTCCTTTCAGCTGAAAAACAGGAAAAGAATATGATGATATACATGACACCTCATTTTTGCTGAATATTCAGCAAACTAAATTTCAAAAAAAAGTGTGTTATGTGAAAAGTCTCTTTAGTCCTTCCTTCCCTTGCATTTTTTAGATTCTTTAGATTAGGCTTTTAAAAATAATAATAATTTAAAAATCAATCAATCTCTTTCTAAAATGTGTTTAAAACTCAGTTTTGCGTCATTTACTGGTAGTAGTCTCTAGTTGCTGCATGAAGTGGTCAACAATAGTGCTCTTGAATACAAACAGAAAGCACGAAAGATATTGCTCAGACAAATAAATTTTTAGGATGTATGAGTCAAAAAAATAAGAACAATGTAACAGTTTCCATTTTGAAGTTTCTTGTATTTTTCAGCTGAATTCACATCCACATTGCACAAAGCATATGTGTTTAAACATGCAAGCCATGGCTGTCATGTACCAACCAGATGACCTATGTATTATCTTTATTTTATGACTGCCAGGCTGACCTTTCTATACAACCTGATATCGGTTACTTCAAAGGGCTTAAAAAGTAGTGGCAACAGTCAAATATCAAGTTGAATCTACTCACATACCTGTTATCTTCATTCTTCACTCCAGTATTGTTAGAGAACCACTTCACAGTGAGAATAATTCTGGCAATAGTGTCTTCTCTAAACACAGAAGAAGCCTATGCCTTTGTAATACAGTATAGGTTGGTCAGCATGTAAAACAGATATTTTTAGCAAATTTCTAGTTTAGTTAGAAATCATTTCAATTCTGTATTTCAACCAGAATTTCTCTGGGTGTAGTCTGTTCCAAGACACTAAACATAGCAAATGCATCAAGGATCTGCCCTATTATGCAAGTGGTGTGTGTGCATACCTATGTATCCAATGTCGCTGCAGGAATGTGCAGTTAGTCTATTTAATTGTTTAGGGCTATTGCACTGTTGTTCTTTAAAAGCTTTACATGAATGCAATGAGTTCTTCCCAACAAATGCGTGGCCAGTCACCACATTAGAATTCCTAAACATCCAGTAGTTAGATAAGCTGGTTTAGAACTGGAAATACTGGCCAGCTATAGGAAAAAAAAATCTTTTTAGATTATAAATCCAAGGATTCAAATAGCAACAGAAAATTTCTCAGAATAATAAGAAACAGCCCACACCCTGTTATCAAAATTTTATCTGGCCTTACTAATCATTTATGTTCTACTAACAGATGTATGCTTACCTATTTCTCTGTCTGTAACACTGGCTTTCAAAACAGTATCAGCATTTCATGCAGTGCATTGTAACATAGAAGAAAATATATGAAACTTTTTAGAGACAGAAGTGGAACCAAAAGATTATGTTTAGTTGTTATACTAGTTGAAAGGCTCCTATCCTTGTCATCGCACTGAAACCCCTTTTATGTATATGGTAGATAAAAAACAATATAGGTACTTGTTGAAGTTTCTCTCGTGGTGGGGGCTGCTACCGGCTAGCAGTGAATCCCTCCAGACCACAGAAACATGTCGTGTGGGTCCGTCAGCTCAGCAGCTGCGGCGTGGGTCAGGCTTGGAAGAAGGAATCGTGCTCTCTCTGGTTAGGAAGGATGTTTATTCAGTGCAGCCATGTGGAAGGGGCCTTGCCAGAACCCCTTCTCAGCATGGTGGAAGCATGGAGAGGGTGAGGAGAGAGAGAGTGGGCGTGGTGTGTCCCTTTTTCCCAGCTCGGGGGCTGGGTGGGGAAACACCAACCCAATAGGGAAGGGAAGGGGGAGGGGTTACATCAGGAAGAACCACAGGGGTAGGAATGGGGAGGGTGGAAGGAACATACCAAGTACAGACTTATAACAAATACTGATACAAATATAAAAACCTGAAACTCGCATTGCTACAGGTACTCTACAAAATGTTCATTAGCTATTGCAGAAATGCTTTAACCAGTCTTCTGTTGCCACTCCTGTCTCTATGACACATATAAAATACAGAAGAAAACAAGGAATGTTCTATATTTGAAGGAAAACATTTTTGTAGTCGGTTTATTCAGTTGATATGATAGTTGGACAACCTGGACAAATGTCAAGGGCTAGAGAACAATCTTTGTGCGTGAATCTTTCTTCCAATTTTTTTTTTTTCATTCAAACTGGAGACTGAATACTGCAACAGTGAATTGAAAAGTCTATAGTTCATTTCACCTGCAATCAATTAACTTAGAGATTTTTAATGTGAGCACAAGATACCAGAATTTCTCTATTAGGATGAAATCTAGATCTAGGAAAGAGCTTTCAGGTACAGCAGACTCAACATCATGGAGTTTGAAACAGAGGTAAGCTGAGAAGTTTGAATTAAATTGATCAAAATGGTGAAATGAAGAATTCAATATTTTAAGAGCTCAAATAAATCTATGTGTACCTGTGCCTGACCCAGATGATAAGTTTAGTCCTGAGCCATCAAATTAATTGCATCCAGATTATAGTAAAAATCACACTATTTTCTAGCTTGTCAGAAATAGCATATCCTACATCTAAATTAAGTCCTTCCTTATAAGAGATTAGGAAAAAAAAATGTTTCTATGAAATAATCCAGTGTGATAAAATCTTTAATTTTGCTTGTGCTCAAGTATTATTAGACTATCAAAAAGTTCTACAGCAAGTTTTAATAATTTACCTCAGTATCTGAAGAGAAGTGTATTCTGTATATTTATGATTTGAACCTTGTAAAAATGTGTGAACAAATGAAAACGAATTGAAAACTGAATTTTCTACCCTGATATATATTTTCCAGTAGAGACTATAATGCATGAAGAGTAGGCCATTTTTTCTTTAAAATTCAGTGTTTATCCATTTTCATGACAAGTGACTCAAAATTCAATAGATTTTATTCCTAAGATTCAGTAAATATTAAGGATAGTATTTCACTTATTTAACTAGTTTACTAATGCAAATGGACAAACCATGATGAAATAAGTATAGAATTTTAAAATGCTGTATTTGTTGGGTTTTTTTCTGAGATAAGTATTTTGCCTTTCAATTTTTGTGATTTTGAAAACCAATTTATATGGATAAAAAATAGCCACAAGTATTGATACTTTTTTTCCCCTATTGGCATAGGTAATCTAAATTTATCAACTCAGTTCCATTTATGAAACCTATTTTATCATGTACTTGAGAAAGACCACAGCCCAGGCTCCAGAGTGAAGTCAAAAGGGAGGGAGGGAGGGAGGGAGGGAGGGAGGAAGGGAGGGAGGAAGGGCTCTGTAATGTTAGCCTTTATGACATCTGAGATGAAATACTTTTTCCCATGATCATTAGCAGTGCCAATAAACAGCTGTGATAGTTCCAAAATAAATAGGAATTTCCAAAAGAAGGTGGGTTGAAACGTATGAATGTAATACAGGGAAACAAGGAATAGAGAGGGCAAAGGAAAAGAGAGAGTAATACAATTAAAATATACAAGGTCCTTAGGAACTTACTGTTCAAAACAACCTGAAGAAAGGGCTAATAATAATTTTTTTAATTCTTTTTTTTTTCTTGTATGTTAAAAATAATACACCAAAATAAGGAACCAGAAGTCCAAATAAATTTGTACACTGGATCTACTTTATAGATTGGTTGTTGTGTTGGTATTTTGTTTTTCCTCTTAGCAAAAGTCCTGTCCTAGAGAAATCAAGTAAATGTCTGTTTATGTCTGTTTTTTCCTCAGCTTTAAATAATTTCCATTTATTTTCAGAAACCTAAAATGCTGCTGATTTACCTGGTGGTTTGGACTGCTTCCTATTTATTTACTGGCATAAAGTAGTGCAAATATCAGATTAAGTGGTGTGTTGACATTGACTCTCCACCAGGTGCCCAGCAACACACTCTATCACTCCATTTCCTCACTGAACAGCTGAATCAAATAATATAATGCTCAGGAGTCAAGATGGGTACAGAGTTCTTTCAGTATTTGCCAACATAGGCAAAACCAGATTTGAGTAGGGAAAATTAATTTATTATCAATTCAATCAAATCAGAAGATTATAATGAAAAATCAAACAAAATCTTAAAAGAAATTCTGCTCACCTCACCTCTTGCTTTCTCCTAGACTCTACTAATGAGTTCTTTTCCTCCATCCTTCAATTGGCACTGAGGTATGGGGAATTGGCTCTGAAAGTGACTAGAAAGACTAAAAATGTTTAGGCTTGAGAAGAGGAAATATATGTTTTGGTGCAGTTTTTGATATATATTTAATATGCAGAATATAATGACATTTCCCTAGCTCTCTGTTACCTGGAACTTCCCACATGGTATATCTTTTATTTATAGAAAAGGATTAGTTACTCTGAGGTAAAGTGTATAAACTAAAGACTTCTAGTAAAACTTTTTTTTTTTAAGAATTGCATTGAAATCTATATAATGCAATAGGGAAATATTTTTTTAAAGCAGTTAAAATATGTTTCGGAATCTACATCTTTGGTATGATTCTATATTTCATAGGAACTTCCCATAAAAACATTGAAATTACATTAACTTCAGGGATATCGTATAGCAGTTATTTTATCTCTTTACTATCAAATGGTAACAAAAATAAATATACCAGTCCACTTAAATATGGACAAAATAGTTTTCATAAAGATTTCCAAATCTATTTTTAGTTCTTTGGAGTACTTCAAGAACACAAAAGTATCGTAGAATGGTTCATGTTGGAAGGGATCTTAAAAATAGTTTTGTCCAAACCCCTAACCATCAGCTGAGAAATTTTCCACTAGAGCAGGTTACTCATAGCCCAATTTAACCTGGCTTTGAACACTTCCAGGGGTGGGTTATCCATAGCTTCTCTGAGCAACCTGTTCCAGGGTTCACCACCCTCACAGTGTGGAATCTCTTCCTAATATCTAATCCAAGCCTGTACTCCTTCTGTTTCAAACCAATATCCCTTGTTTTATCATTTCTTGCCCTTATGAAAAGTCCCTGTACAGCTCTCTTGTAGACCCCCAATATGTACTGGAAGGCTGCTGAAACATCTCCCCACAACCTTCTCTCCTTCAGGATGAACAACTCCAGATCTCTCAGCCTATCTTAAGCAGTGGTGCTCCAGCCCTCTGATCATCTTCATGGCCCTCCTTTGGACTCACTTCAGCGAGCCCATGTCATTATTATGTTGTTAGCACCAGAGCTGGATCCAGTTTTTCAGATGGGGTTTCATCAGGGCAGAGCAGAGAGAGAGAATGTCTTCCCTCTGCATGCTGGTAATGCTGTTTTTAAACACAGCTCAAGATGTTGAAGTTCTGGGCTGCAAGCACACATTGCCAAGTCATATTAAGCTTTTCATGTGCCAACACAAAGACCTTCTTGCCAGGGTTGCTCCCACTCCATTCTCCACTCAGCCTATATTTCTGCTTGGAATTACCCTGTCCCAGGTGCAGGACGTTACACTTGGGCTTTTTAAAATTCATAAGGCTTTCATGGCCCCACCTCTCAAGCCTGTTAAGGTCTCTCTGGAAGGCATCCTTTTTTCCCCAGCTTGCTGCTGGTGTATATATCACACTAGTTGCTTTCAATTTCTTTTTTTTTTTCTGCCTTCTTAGGAAAATAATCACTAACCTGTGGTCTGAAGAAAAGGTATTCTCTGCATTTCTTTCCTATGTAATTTTTTGTTTATCTTAATGTAAAACAAGGCAAAAAATGAGGCTGCTTTCTTTTATTTTATGGTGAGAAAGTTATTATATGGGTTTTTAAAATAGGCAATGATGGAATGACATGATTAAATATATTCTAAGTTAATATTTTAACTTTTAACTGTGCCTTTGAAAAATAAAATATACTCTGAAAAGAGATAGAATTGTTCAGACAGAATTCAGTGCAAGTTTCTGGTAATGGTTCCTAGGTTATTAAGAATAATACAGTTTATCTGAAGCTGCTCACAAAGTGATCAACAAGCACAATGTTGAAAATGCCTGAGCTCATAAAAGAAAGGAAGAAAATAACACTCAGCCCACCTCAACTCCTACTACTAAGTTTATTTAGAAGGAGAAAGTAAAAGTTCAGAGTTGTCCAAAGAGGCTCTATTTTAGCATTTGCTCTTTTTCTCCTAAATTGCTCATCTTATTTGGAAAAGACAGTAAATTGAGATACCTGCTAAGAAAATGATCCAGACAACCTTTCTTATCACAGAGTCAATCTAAGTTGGTCATGATTTTTACTAAATCACTGCACAATTCAATTGGGAGCTGCAGTCATAAAAGCATGCATTGGAAGGGGCTTTTAAAGGTCATCTAAACAATCTGTCTGGCAAATGAACACAGATACCTTCAGCTAAATCAGGTTATAAGTTTTCAAGAATGAAAAGGTGTTGGCAAGCTTTAGGTATAGCTGCCATGAGAAGAGAGAAGGTAAAACAACTTATAGACTTCCTGGTCTCTCAGAGCACCTGTCTGGGGGTGGGAGGAATGGCTGCAAGTTAAAGAACAGGAGGTGCCATTTATTATCATGACAGTGCACCAACAGTGTCACATCAATTGAAACACCCTGTTTTGCATCCATAGGTTGATTCAGTGACAGAAGAGTCAAGAAGTGACCGGTAAGTATGCCTCCCCACTGACAATGTATCAAACCCTAATGTCTCAAACCCTAACCATAGTCATCTCTATGCTAGAGGCTTACTCTGCAGTGAAGTCCTTTAGAGAAATTTTAAATGTTGAGCACAATTTGATGTGCGATTGAGTAACTGTAAAGAAACCAATTTCTTTAACTTTAGTCTGTAAATAAAGAAGTACGTCATGGACCTGAATGCAGTTAGTGAAAAATACAGCACAGGAAAAAAAAAATAATTTAAGTTCCTATTTCATCTGTCATATTTTATGATACTTTCAATTTTCCTTAGTATATGCTATCTATTTTTCAAAAACCAAAATATCCTCCTGGTAGATTAACTCCAAAGCTTGTTGCTTATTTGTTTGTTTTCTCACTGAATGTTTGCATTCAATTTTTTGGGGCTTCTACAGACTGTTTATTTGTAATAGTATCCACCTTTTACTCTGCTTCTTGGTGGTGCTTTTATAGTCTGTCTTTGATTTTGGGTAACTCAAATGTAGTTCTCTTTCTTAAAAGTGAATGTTTGTCTGCTGGATTAGCTTGACCTACTGTCTCCACCATAGTGTTAAATTATTAAATTATTGATTATTAAATTACAGTGTATTAAGCAGTGTGTACTCATATTTTTCTCAAATTAACCTCTGTGCATTTAATCCAAATAAAAATGAGGATGGTGTATTTGATAGTAATCAGCCATTCAATCCCAAATTTTATTTCTATATCCCACCTTGATGTGTCATCAATCCTGTCCTTTTGTGGACAAATGTTTGACACTATTAATATCCCAAATTTTCACTTTTTCCTGTATTTTTGTCTTCAGCAATGACCGGTGTTAGTCTACTATTATATTTTTAATATTACAGTAGGGTTTTCTCTTTTGCAAGACGATTTTTATGCTACAATGTTTTGTGAAATCCTTCAAATGCAGTGCTGCTCCCAGTATGTGCTACGTCACAGTTCCCACACAGGTGTTAGTCATATCCTAATACTTCCTCCACTCAGGTCTCTGACATTCCTATTTTATTAGGGTAATTGATGTCAAGCACTGTAGTGTCCCATTTTATTTTTAGGATGCCAGAATTCATCTAGTTTAGCACTAGTGTTACTTTAGTCCACTGACTGAATACCCCAGTCACCTGGCATTTAGGGCATCTTATTTGTCTGTTTTGTTTATTGGTTTGTCTATGGTTTGGGTGGGTTTGTTTTTTTTCCCTCCTGGCATTTGGAGAAACACATTAGATGCCAGTCAAAGATGCTTTGCCCCTGTTGACTCAAACCAGATGTTTTTCTGTGCCTGACAATTTTTCTCAAGCAACATTTTTCCATGACCTTTCTAATTTTGTGTTATAACAGTCTGGTTCCATTAGAATGAAGGTGTAACCTTTCCTTTCACATCACATCTTCTTTCAATATAGTTCAAGAGTTTCTGACGTATTTGAATCTTTACTCCTTGCATGATTATCTCCTCCATGCATAAGATTCAAGATCTCTATATTATTTCATACTATACATCCTACATCTCTCACAGTATTTCAAATTATGAAAGTCTCTCATATCCTGAGATAAAACTCCTGAATATCCCTCCTATACAGGTAACATATGTACTGTGACTGGTAGGCATTCCTATACTCCAAGTGCCTGGTATACATAACTTTTAAGGTGAGTTGCCTTCACAATCAAGTGACAAGTCCCTCAGTCTTTAGGCATCAGTCTCAATCTATATATTTAAGACTGGAAACTCTCTATAACGACTTTTATTTAATTAGACATCATAATTTAATTTTATTTTATTCTACAACTTTTATCTGTTTTGGAGATCTCTTTTGGATGTTCTTGTTCATACAGCTTCTCTTTTAAAGAAATTATTTAGTCTATTCTTCTCTAAATCTACACTGTGCTTATTATTTAAATTAGAAAATGGTAAGAAATATTCATGACCTTAAGAAAAGACAATACAATGCAAAAGGCAAGCTGAACTCTCTGTAGCTTTATAGCTCAAGGATTTGTTTCTCAACTGCCCAGCTGCTGCCCTTTTTCCTTACTCTGAACTATCTATTTCCCTTTGAGACACAGCTGGAAAGAGCATTGCCAAGAATGCTCACATTGTCCTACAGCTCCCATGTGAGTCAATGGCTCTAAAGCCCTCAGAGGACCCTCTGGTACCTGATTCTTAGATATTCAGCCAGCACACACAGGCACATCCTGCTCCCCACACCACCCTTACACCCCTCTGTTTTCTTCTGTGCCAGGAGCCGGTACCTGTTTATCTTTCTCTTATCCCTTCTGCTTTCCCAAAGTACCATACATGTTGCTTCACAAATCCTGCTCTCTGCACTATGTATAAAGTAAAACCAAGTTTACAAGTAGTTTTGTACTTCACTCTGGTTAACCACTAACCTGGTTACTGCAAATGAATGCTTAATACTTATTCTATGTATCCCTTCGTCATCCCAAACCACATTGCTGCTCCAATAAGGGAACATGAATTTGCACATCTTTAATTTCTTCAAGGTGAAAAGCAAAATTTAGAAAGTAAGGAAACGTTCAGTATGTTCAGTCTTCAAAATCTGCATAACTATCTCCAGAAAAAAAAAAGGTATAAAAACCAAAAAGGCAAAATAAAAAAAAGGCTGTAAGGTTCATCATCTGATATATTTTTCTTAAAACCATTTCTAACATACATCATATGATTTACTTATTTGTACTCTTTTAAGATGCATGGAGTTTTTATCCTGCCCAACTTTCTACTTTAGATGCATTTCTCTAACACTGTTTCTTAGAAAATATTTCAATGGAAAGAGTTGACAACTAATAAAATAATAAAGCATTAAGAAAAATCCCTGTTATAATTTGTCTAAAAGCAGAGGAAATTCTAGAGGTAATATATTTCATCCTTACTAAGGTATTTCTAAAGGTATATTTTAAGGCATACACAAATCAGGTCAATTCAACTCCTCAATTCTCATCACACCAGGGGATGCTTCTAGAAATTTCTTTTGCTATTCCATTAAAGGAAATTTGATAGCTGAATATTAAAATTAAAATTTAATCTTTTAAAATTAAATTAAAACAAAATTGTCTGAGCTACTGAGAAGTACTGGAAAATTATTATCAACTCCTCTGATCCTATTTAATAATTAGGAGTATAGGATGAATTGCCTTTTTAAAAGTCACAAAATAATTATCACACCATTTAAATTTTGTTTTCTCTGAAATATGGCAAAATTCAAGGGGTGAACAGAGTGGACAAGAGAAGTGGAGCTGGACAAAACAATTGAAGTCAGCAGGCAATAATATCTCTGACAGATATGTATAGTGTCTTATGTTATGTAATGATATCAACATTTATGTTGCCCATTACACCATGTCTATCTTGCTACATAAATCTGTTAACTAGACATCCTGTACTTGGAGGCTGATATTTATAAAATCTGAAATATTTCCCTGATGTCCTTCAGACTAGTGGAGACACTGTAAGTATCCATTATTTAAGAGAATGTTTGGATCCAGAGAATCTTTAATGCAGTCTGTATGAAAATTAAATAAATTTTAAAAAGTTTGTACCTACTTAAAACCAAAATAAAAGCAAAAGCAAGAACAAATGGACAAAAGAACCTTCCAACCCAAACAAAATGTAAAAGTATCCCAAAACAAATACCCTCTAAGGAATTTCTCTAAGACAGCATCAGTCAGGCATTTTACACTAGTATTTGTCATGAGTCGGATCAAGCTAGTTATCACCAAAGATATTCAAGAGAGGTCATAACTCCTAGTAATTCTGCGACATTCTTAGTCTGGCATCCAGATGTCAATATGGACTGGTACATATGAATACCTTTTGTGACAGACTTGACAGCAATGTGTCTGGCAGCAGGAGCACTGAGGACAATATAATTCAAAATAGTTTTTAAATCTTTGCCTCGAACCAAACAGAAACAAAACAAAATAAGTTAAGCTCCACACTTTAGTTCACTAGTTTGGAACAGAGGACAACACTGACAGAGCACCGACATGTAGGGATTGTTCATGAAGTACTGACTGAGAAATCTCTAAGACAAGCATAAACAGCACCTGCTCCTCAGTAATTTGAGGCAGAAATTTTTTCTTTCATATCTATCCAGGAGCTACTTTCTTTTTATCCCTCTTCCCCAGGAAAAAAACCCACAAAAAACAAAACCAAACAAAAGAAATAACCCAGGGCTCTAAAGCTTCAAGTATGGCTATGGGGATTTCTTTTTACCATTTATTACTTCCATCACATGGTTCCCAGCACAGGAATTTGTGAGAGATCTAAAGGAAAAATATCAGCTTGGAATATAATTTGATTCATTTAATTCAACATTCAGAGTCACAAGGATGTGCTATTCACAACTTTTTTTTGTACTTCTGTCTTTACCTGTTATCAACACTATGCATACAACTGTGGAATACATTCAGTATTCACTATTAGAAGCACATGAAATTGCAAGGAGATGGTGCTCAAATCTGTGCTCAATCCTGGTCTCAGGAAGCTCCACTGCAAAAATAGTATTTATGTAAATCATAGAAGGATGAAGCCTTAAAATAGTATCACTTCTGGCCATATAAATGCTGCAGTTTCAGAAAGATGCATTCATTTTTTACATCTCTAATGCACAGCATATAATGGATTGTCTCATGTCTGATTTAGGAAGTGAATGAGGCAAATTAGAATACTATTCCTTCCACTGTACTTTACACAGAATCTACTTACAGACCTACAAGTTAATGTGCCATTTGAACTGATAATACTCTGTCTTGTTATTGATATGCTTTGCTTTTGAATAAATTGTTTTTTCAAAGCTGTGGTACACCATTATCTCAAAAAAAAAAAAATTAAGAAAAGAAGAAAGAAAAAGGGTAAGGTGCATCTATAAACAGTTTGCTGAAAATGTCTTTAAATGGAAACATCAGTCAAAATAGGGGTTTTGTAATTTTCTTATTTCCAGCCCGTGTGGGTGAGAGATTTACTGTGTCACTTGTGCATGAAGCTGGGCAAAACCAATCATACTTTCTTTCCGAAAAATTCATGACAGCATAATATGTTCAGAAAAGTATTCTCTGTTCTCACAGAAGGAATGATATGACTTTACCTCTGTATAGCAACAGCACCCTGCAGTCATTAAATTTAGGCAACTGATGGTTTATATCAAAATACTGAGTTCAAGCAGCATTTTCTTTTCAGCACAAGAGAAAATTAAATTACAGATTTTACTTAAACATAGTTAAGGTTTCAGTTTTAAAATATGATTCAGTTTTAAAATATTTCCAGTTTTAAAATATCCTGAAACAAGAAAAATACCTAAAATAGAGCTTGAAATTTGCTGTAGAGGGATATAATCATTACTGAAATGATTCTACACAAATGCCTATATAAAGATACTTGATGTTCTGTAACAGGTGTATTGTCCCTTTATGCTTCTCATGCCTCTCTACTTACACGTCCTAAACAGAAGCTAACTCTTAATAACACTAGCATAACTAAATTTCTAATAAGTTACTAATATAGTACAAATAATTAATGAGTGTTCATTATTAACTTCATTTTTTTATGACTCAGTTTCTACATGTACTAACTAAAGAAATTATACTTTTCTGGTAAATATAATTTACTAGGAATAATATTTGCATCTCTTATATTGAGTCTGTGTGATGGTTTGAAAGCAAAACTAGTGAGAGGCTCCAAGTCAGAAATACAATTTAATAGGAAAAGAAAAAAAGAAATAAAATAAATGCAATAATACAAAAGACCCCTGACAGAGTCAGAATACAACCTGAGCAAGATGATGGGAGCAGCAATCCCGTAGAAAGGTCTGGTAGCTCTGATCCTCTGTAGATCCAGTGGGTAAGGTACCCCGTATTGTCCCAGATCCCAGATTATATGCAGGTGAGAATGCTTGGCTCCTCCCCCTGGGTGGAGCATCTCACAATGGGATAATGAGTCATACAGGGGGGTCCTTGATGGCCCATTAACGGGAGATAACTCCTGGTGGGAGTTATCTGTAAGTCATCAGCAGGCCATTAACAGAAAACACATTATCAAAAGACCCATTAGCAGAGGACACCTTAACAAAAGACACCCTAACAGAAAGAGGGAGGGGAGAGTCTGGAAGAATGCTGCTTCAGCAATTGGTTTCAACAGTTCATGAAGATGGTGGTAGAATACTCCGTGCACGTTCTACACCACAACCCAGGACAGTCTGTTAAAGTAAAAATGCAGTCAGAAAAATATAGCATTACAATTTTATTTTAATTATAGATTGAATGTTGGAAAGACCATTATCAAGAATTTAGGTTTGCACAATTTTGTTAAATACATTAGAAAAAAAAAAAAAAAGGTTAATTCATTATGTAGTACTTGGACAGAAGAATGTTTTTGTCTAACAAATTAGAATTTATTTTTCATAAGAGCTTTAAACACCTTATAGAAAACTCTACCTCTTAAGTTATAATTGTAACTAGACTGAAAGATTTCTTCCAAATTTCTACAAAATAAAACCTTATAATGCTTAAAAGTACACAACATAAAATAACATCATCAGTCTTTCATCAATATTTATATGTTTTACTGATGAGGATGCCTTGCTTGCAGCTCAAAGAAGCAGAATACCTGACACATATTATTTCATGTTAAGTTAAAAACACACTAAATATTGAAGGAAAGCAATGTTTTCCTTTAGTTGCCTTAGTATCTTTTTTAATTTAATTTGAAAACTCACTATAGACAATAATAATGATTATCACTCAGATCAAGTCAAAATACCTTGATTAATATCAAATATCAATAAATTGAATATCAAATGCATGTTCTGTTCTGTCAAGTATTGAAATTTGATAGATTGCATCTTTTATACTCTGAAAGATATATTATTTATTAGCATTGAAACACATAAGTATGGTATTTGTTCTGTGGGGTAATATAGAGATTCTTTTAATGTACAGCAAATGATATTGTAAGATCATCACAAATGGTACAACATTATTTTACACACTGTTAAATGTCCTCTAACTTTTAAGAAATATTTATGTTACCATATGAATACATCTCTACATGAAGTGGATGTCTGTAAAAAGATTGCAAATTTGTAAGAACAATTATTTTTTACAATTATTATGTTTGAAATATTATGTTAGCAGGGGGGTTAATTAGATAAATATAAAGAGTAACATGCACTTATCTTTATTGTCTCTGGTTTTACAAATATATATTGAGAAATGCTCAAGGAGTTAATTTTTTTTTATGAGGGACCCAATTTTTTTATTTCTAAGGATATATTGAATTTTTTTATCATTGAATCTCATGGAAATTCAACATTAAGTTGCAGGACTAATTTTTTACTTTTTACTCTCAATTTTTTCAAAGTTCTGCGATATATATTAAACTATTTGGAATTTAAATAAACAAACCATGTAACCTCTAGCAACTACCAAATGAGTATTTTTAAATAAGTTTTTGACTTGATACTCTATGGAAGCAAAAGGGTCTATATAAATATATTTGTGTGGTCTCACTGATGAAATTTGAAGTGTATGGCCTGAGTCTTGGCAATAATAAATGGAAATCTTAATACCACCTTTTTTTTAACATATACTGATTTTTGCCATCCTTGGTAAAAATAGGAGTAATAAGTACTAAAAAGGTAAACAGGAGAACAAAATTTTAATAATGGGTGAGAAAATTGCCACCTGAAACTCCTGCAAAATATTTTTTGAAGTGACAATAATAGACATATTGAGGTAAAGTTGAAATAAGTATGTATGGAAAAATACAATTATCTTAAGAGAGGACAGAAATAGTGAACTTTTTATAATTATTCATTAAAAATGACATCCCACTCATTCCATTATTTGAAAGCAAAGAAACATTAAGAAACATTGTTAAGAGTTGGGACTGTTGTACCTCAAGACATAATTAATGGAAATAGGATTCACCAAAGGTTGAGAGGGTTTTAAACCAATAAATTGGCATTGCCATAATGACAGAGAAAATTAAAGCTCAAGTGACTGTCTTGGAGAACAAAGCATGTCTATTACAGACTTTACTTTTGCTGTATTTTGAAATGCATCAGTCTCTTGAGGAAGTCAGTTACAGTCTCTGGCAGCCATGCTCTTCATCCTTTCTTCATAGTAATGCGTTAGCTGTTTTGTAATGAATAGCCTGAAATATGCAGGGTTGTTTTGGCAGAATTCTAAGTAGGAATGTGATACAATAGCTTTTTTATTCCTTTTGGTCTATAGAAGGTAAAGGCCTAACACATTTCATACTGAACTAGATTTTAAAAGGTTGCATATTATTGATACAACAGGTCATAGTTGAATAAGAATTTCATTAAAATCTACTTGTTTGTTTTTCCACAATTAAAATAATAATTTGAAATATCCTTTAAAATGCCTAAATAAAATACTATAGAGTAATATTACATAAAAAAAATACCTGATATTCCATTTCTTGTGAATATCCACTTAAAAAATAAGCAGAAATTACAGATTTCTACAAGGCATTTAATTTTCATATTTTGGCATGTTCTGACAGAAGAGCTTCTGACCTGTAAAAGTTTTATTAGGATTGTTATTTTGGTTTTCTGAGGTCATCACATGGCAATTATGATTTTATATTTGGTTTGGTATATCAGGGAGGTGAGGAAATAAGATTTTCAAAAATCAATGTATTTTACAATAACAGTGAATAACTCTAAAAGAAAGTAACTATTAAGATATTTAAAGAATACATTTACATTATAAATAGAGAATAATACAATACAATATCATATCATATCATATCATATCATATCATATCATATCATATCATATCATATCATATCATATTGTCGCCGTGCCTGTTTTTCAAGCCAGCTAGCCTTGGCACAGGCAACAGGGCTTTCTTTTAGTGAGTTCTTTTTCACTCGAGCTGCTCCTGCATGGCGATGGCTGGAGGATAAAAAAGGGGGACTCCGGAGACACTGGGTAACACGAGTTTATTGGAACCCCAGCGTGGGGTCCTCACCTGGGGTGTCAGCATGCCGAAGACCCTGGCTAACTCTCGGGTGAGACCTTATAACTGGGGGTGTTACACAGAGGGGGGACCAATAAGGTTTAACAGGGAGGTGGCTCATGTCATAAACAAACATATAAAACAACCATACAATAAACATTAGAAGGTGACAATCAGGATTCTGTCCAATCACTTGATGCTTCTCTCAGAATCTTCCAGAAGTGGGGGGCGACCCCAAAATGATAGACAGCAACAGGTGGCTGTCTATGAAGTGATGGACAGTTAACTGTCTTTGGGGGGGAAATCTTAGGGAGAATACAGAACCAATTACAGAGCTGTCACTGGGGAAAAAACAGGGATAAATCAAACGTGAGTAACAAAAAGAAGAACAAAGAGAAAAACAAAAAGAACAAAGAGAACAAACCAATTTACAAAGAACATTAACTTATGAATTAAACTTAAAATTAAAAAATGCACTCCAATATAATATAATATAATATAATATAATATAATATAATATAATATAATATAATATAATATAATGTAATGTAATGTCACGTAACGTAACGTAACGTAACGTAACGTAACGTAACGTAACGTAACGTAACGTAACGTAACGTAACGTAACATAACATAACATAACATAACATAATGCAATATAGTATTATTGCGGGGTCTTGAGCTGTTTTACTGACTAGCTTGCTCTCCCTCCAGCATATATGGAAGATCTGGTGGATCTGAATCTCAGGCTGAAGCGTGGTCAATGGTGTGGAAGAAAAGAGTGGACCAAGCATGTGGTTCTCGCTAGGCTTTATTCTGTCCTCAGAGCTGCCCACGAGCAAGAGCAAACTCTGGGCCTCCATCTTTACTTTAAGTACCCCAGGGGTGTACACCGAGCAGGGAGAACCCAGAACCAATCCAGGAGGGGGGGTGTGACTCAGAACAGAGATACAATGAAGAAAGGTGGGGAGCCAAGGACTCTGCCAAATCACTTAGCACCTTCACTAGAATCGTCCTAGTTTTTGCAAGGTGATTGACAAGGTCCATTACCAGGGAAGGACCACAGGGGTTTGGGGATGGGGGTGTAGGGCCAAACCATTGCAAACAAACAACAAAAACATACAGAATCATTGGAAATCCCAAAATGCACACTGCCACAGAGTATAATATTTAAATAGAGTATCATCTATTCATTCTTGAAAATAATGAGTAAAATATGATGGTATTCTAAAATAGTTGAACTAATGTGGGCTTCTTAAGTTTTTGACAAACAAAAAACAGGCATATTCAAAAGCACTGTTGTTCTACAAAAGAAAACATAGATCATAACAGATGTTTTGTTCTATTCTATTCTATTCTATTCTATTCTATTCTATTCTATTCTATTCTATTCTATTCTATTCCATTCCATTCCATTCCATTCCATTCCATTCCATTCCATTCCATTCCATTCCATTCCATTCCATCCTATAAAATCATAGAATAGCTGAGGTTGAAGGAACATCTGGGGATTATCTCGTCCAATCTCCTTGCACAAAGCCATGTCACCTAGAGCAGGTGGCCTTTCTCAAAAGTGTGACGGCTGTAAAGTTGCACTTGTAGAACTCCAGCCCACATTTTGCACATCTACCAATGGCATCTTCATAGCAGATCAGGAGTACGTATGCAGGTCAAAGGAAACATAAGAAGCCCATCAGCTCTAAAGAAAATGTAGTACCATTCTACTTACTGTTCCTCAAGAGAGATTTAATTGCAAATATGTTTTAAAATACCCTGGGAGTTCCCAGGTTAAGTACCTATGCAGCTCATTCATGGAGTTAAAATTCTCAATCAGGGATTTGCTTCCTAACGACTTGACTTTACCATCAATGATTGTGTTTCATCAGTGCAGTTGAGAGTGCCATTAAGGACAAGAGGAGAATATAATGTTCCTTCTAAATTATCCGTAAACTTAATTTAAAACTGCTCTTTGCCACTCTTTAACTCTACTTACTGCATATAATGTTACATGATGAAACTACAGTAAAATTGATACAAGTGTTGTGGGGAAAACAAAAATATTTTATCACCATAAAAGAATTAATTAAAATTTTTATATACCAGTATTTAAAATGGCTCTTGATCTCTTTGCCTCAGGAAACCACTGTAAGTGTAATGCCTAATTATTCACTGCAATCAATTACTGTGTGTTTTACAAAATCCACATTAGTTTTTCTAGCTTTTGTGTGCTAAAGTTCCTCTCTCAGCCAATCACAGTTATTGCAGTTACTATTTTCTATAAAAGCAGCTGTGCCACGGTTTTCTCTGTGACTGTTTTCTGATCTTATTCTTTCTAGGAAAAGTCACCAACCCTGCTTGAACAGTATTTCACTCATGAAATGTGAAAAGTAAAAATGTCTTGTGACAGACACATCATCTGCTTACAATTCAGAGGATCACATAAGTCTCAGAACAGCTGAAATGAAACAAATTATATTTGCACACACTTAAATATACCACAATTTTCTTGAATGCCTCTATCTGGTAAAATAGTTGTATCACTGTTGCATATGCATTTCAAACTATATAGAATCAACCAACAAGTAAAGCTGAGTTATGAACAAAGTCTGAACCAACATTTCAATATTCAGTCATGATATTCCAATATTTTCAGGCAGCTAATATATTATCAAAATGAACATTCATGCTTCTCTTAGTGCCTGTTGTTAAGATCATGTGGCATTTTTGCAACATCAACTGCTTCTGTGTAAAAGTGACATTATAAGTGCACTGAACTGTTTCACCGTCTTTTAACATAATTTATTATGTGTACACTATCAGCACACCATGCAAATATTAAGAAGTTCTGAATAAGTCATTTTTGTTCCAGCTTAGGAAACCCTGAAATAAGCCTATTAAAAAAAAAAAAATGGAAGACTGTTTCTTAGGGATATTAAATTGCTCATTTTTTTATAATTCTTGGAAGAGGAAGATGTAAGCAGCACACCAGTCTCTGGGAATCATGATGCACTGACATTCCAGCAGCCTTGAAATAAAAGAAAATCTTTCCTTCAGCAGATTACATGGGATGAAAAAAAAATCACTGATCTCAGTTTTCCTCCACAATTATATCATTTGAATTATTTACTAAGGTAATTAATGCCATTGCTGATGCCTATACTCCCAGCAGATGCTCAGAATGCAGCTTGCCTCAAAGTCATTACATGAAAGGCACGTTCAGAGTGGTAAAATGTTTGGTGCACATAACACAGTAAATTCCTAAATGCGTAATGATACTACTAAACACAAACATAGGCATTTGTGTATTTGTCTGTATTCCACATTACTGGAATCATGTCTCATGGTTGTGACTAAATTTGACACGTTTCTTTAAGGTCAGTATACACACCAACTGATTATGAATAACACATAAGACATTAAAACTCCTTGTTGTGACTAAAAATGGAGAATGGAACAGTACCTGAAGAGTACCTCTGTCCATCCTCCTTTTAAAAACAGACCAGTTCAGGGGAAACCCCATATATAATCACTGTCAAAGAGTTTTATTTTATCATTATTAACATTATTAAGTACTTATAATACATATTCATCAAATCACTATAAGTTCAAGAACATCTTACAATTCCTAGATGACTGACTTTATCACAAGAAAGAAACAGCTTTACAGTAATTTTCTCTCTAGAAGACAAGATAATTTTTCTTTTCTTGGCAGCATATTGCAAGGTGCTGTCATTGTGGGTGCTGCAGGGAGGCGTCTGTGGAAAGTCTAGTTCAAGCCACAGCTGGTTCCAGCGGTTCCAGTAAACCCACCAAAGACACAACTGAGCTCATAAATCACATGTGGTGCTCTTTCAAAAAATGTGTGAAAAGGTTAAAAATTGCCAGATATAGAAAGAACAAAAAGAGTGAGAGAGACCAGAGGGAATACCAAAGTCAAAGCAGGAAGGGGAAGAACACCATGCAGGAGAAGATCTCTTTATTGCAACCAATGGGGGACTTGTACTGTCTTCCATGCTGCAGGTGGGTATTTCTGAGGGAACTGCAGAATACAGAGGGGCCATATTGGAGCAGAGGAAGTGTGAGGAGAAAGGAGAGGCAGAAAGGGACTACAGTGTACTGACTTTAAATCCCAAATGCTATATCCCCCTGAACCACTTGATGAGGACAATGATATTTTGGAGAGCAGGATTAATGATCAGCTTCAGAAAAGGGGAGGCAAAGGGATTGTTTTAACGTTTTTCTCTCTGTTTCCCATCAGGCAAATGAGTAATTACTTATTTTATTTTAATTGGCAATAATTTAAGATATTTTTCCCCAAGATGAGTCTGTTCTGCTAACAGCTATCTCCTTGTCTGATGAGAGAGCCAGCTAGAGAAGGTGGCTCATTGGACCAGTTGTTTGCGAACAGAGAAGCACTAGTGGGTGATGTAGTGGTCAGAGGCTGTATTTCACACAGCAGCCATGAAATGACGGTTTTCAATCCTGAAAGAGTAATGAAGGGATGAGCGGAAATACCATTTTGGACCTCCAGAGGGATGACTTTGACTTGTTTAGGAGACTGATGGAGCAAGTCTCTTGGGAGGTAGTCCTGAAAGGCAAAGGAGTCCAGGAAATCTTGACACTCTTTAAGAAGAACCAGAAAGAGGATGCGGTGAGCTACTAGCATGTCATTCTGGTCTCAGAGACAAGGCAAGTTATGGGACAGGTCACCTTCAGTCCCATCATGCAGAGCACATGGGGCAACCAGGCCTAGTCAGTACGGGTGTATGAAAGGCAGGTGCTGCCTGACCAACCTGATCTCCTTTTATGACGTGCAGCTGACTAATGGATGTGGAAAAGGCTGTGGATGTTGTTTACCTGGACTTTAACAAAGCTTTTGATACAACTTCCCACAGCATTCTTTTGAAAAAGCTGGTAACCCATGGCTTAGATGGGTGTATCCTTCACTGGAAACAATCTGGCTGGGCTCAGAGAGTTACATCCAGTTGGTGGCTGGCCAAACAAGTGATCTCCAGGGCTCAGTACTGGGACTGTAGCAGAGTTTTTGAAGATAGTGAATATTTGGACTGTGAGTGAATCACCTAGCCTGGGCCTCAGATGAAGGCCTGTAAGGCCTCAGTGGTGCAGATGGAAATTCAGCTGCCAAGTTTCTAGTGCAGTGAGATTACATCTTAAGGTGTTAACAAGGCACAGAGAAGTTTCTAATAGATAACATGTATAGTAAGTAGTCTGAACACCAGTAGCTGCCTTAAAAGTTTTGTCAACAATAAGTGTTTGCATTCTTTTCTCTGCTGTATACCAGTGAAGAGCTGCTGTGGATGTAAACTATATAGAACTGTATAAAAGTAGCCATCTTAGCTGAATAAAGTAGAACGTAGCTGTTAACCATATTGGGTTGATCTGTGTTCTCTCTATACTCCGACTTCCTTTTTATCTCAGGCCAACCCTGGTAATATATTGGCACCCGAACAGGGACCTGAGAGTGTGCCTTATCGAAAGCATCATGATGCCGACAAACGTCTAGACGTGGGCACTGCTCAGAGTGTGCTTCGATGCGGAACTCTGAGACCGGGGCTTTTGCTTAGATGCAGTGTAGCCCTGGAGAGGGCTTTTGCTTCGATGCGGTCCAAGCCTTCGTTGGGAGACTTCGTGCTTGACTGAATCTGTGTGTGGTCGAGCGAGACGGAGCGGGAAGTTGGAATCCCTCACAGCAGCTCGGCGCCAAGGAGCAGCGTCAGCACCAGCCTGTGGGAAGAAGGTAAGCTGCAGTGCAGCACTGAGGGACGTAACCATCTACGATGGATGCACAAATGGTGGCAACGGTTCACCCTCTGTTTATTATCCTTTCTAAGAGAGGTGAAAAGGTGAAAGAGACTGAGATTGAACAGATAGCCCTGTGGGCGTGGAAACGGGGAAAGTTGCATGATTCGTCATTGGTTTTTAGCACCGCAGAATGGAGAGAGATCGGCGATTTAATGGCAGACGCCACAATCTCAGGCAGCAGAGATGAAAAATCCACACCAGAACTGAGGGCGGTTTGGAAAACAGTTTTAAATACCTTACAAACTGTCTCTGCAGAGGAGCAGCCTGCCGCGGCCATGTGGGCAATGGCGGCGACCACCGCAGCCGCGCCGGATGTCCTTGTTCATGTGACTTGGGTGGAGGAAGTGTCCCCGTCACTGCTCAGATGGATTGAGCGTGACCAGGAAGTGGCTCGGTGGCCCCACTCTGGGGGCGTGGAGAATGACGTGGAGTCAGGTGGAGCCGAAGGCGAGGCAGGGCCGGCCCGGGAGGTGGAACACTGGGGCGGTGCGCAGAGCAGAGATGGCAGAGAGGCGGCGCGGGACACAGCGGGGCAGCCCCCCCTTTCTCCTGTGCGGGCGGAGCCAGTGTCGGCGGCGCAGGGGGAGGCAGCCCAGCGGGGAGAGTCAAGCGCAGCAGCTGCTGTGAAAGAGACGCCAGCACAGCCACACTGCACAACAGTCACAGAATGCCCCCCACGAAACAGAAGCCCTGACTTTTTGACTCACAACACTCTGCAGTCGCAAAGAAATGCACAGCATGCAGATGAATTCCAACAAGTAATAACGAGACTTGCTGAACTGTTACACTGCCAAGATCAGTTGGACAAACAAGTATCCACAAATCCTCAGTCTTGGGGAAAAGTACAGTTACAGCACGGCTCCCACTGCATTCCACTGAAGTCGCTGCTTGACACAGGATCTACTGTCTCATTTGTCAATCTATCGTATTGGCCATCTGATTGGCCTTTGCAAGCTGCGAGCAACCACATTATAGGAGCAGGCGGAATGGCAATTCCTTTTACAAGCACAAATCCCATCAGTGTTGTTTTTGAGAACAATCAAGTTATTACAACTCGACCGTACGTCATGACTCTGCCTAAGCAGCTTCCAGGACTGTTAGGCAAAGATGTGCTGTCCCAACTTAACTAGTTTTAACTTTTGTCAGTCAGCAGAATGTTAAGTTTGTGTAAAAATGAGAAGTGAAACATACCACCAAAAACCCTCATTCTTCATCCAGGAGAGAGAGAGACACCTGAGATGCAAGCAACCCTTGAGTTAGAAAGAACTACATTTAAGTAAAATTGCAACAAGTGCCTGATCACAAGCAAAATTTAAATCCAAGTTAAATTGTGTTTTAGTATCTTGATAATTGATTGTCAGTTTAGGCTTTGTTAAGTATAAGTTAGCTTTAAAATAAGAGTTTATGAAGTTTAAGTGATAGTAAATTTATATTTTATAAATTTAAGGTTTTCTGGTAAGCTAATCTAATTTATAGAGTTTAGTTGTTTTATTCTACAAATAAAGAAGCTTCAGAAGACACAGCTGTGATGAAACACCGAGGAATGTTTGTTTGTGAATGAAGAAGACAAGAATTTTATATTGTGATTGTTATTAGCTGTAAGCTATCCTGTATAGTTTTGTGCTTGTTTTAAAATAATAAATAAGTTAGAATAGATGAGTTAAATTTAAAGTAATAAGTTTGAAATAATTTCTAAGTGATAAGTGAGTTAAATGTAAGATAACACAGCCTTAAGTTATACTTTTCATGTGTTTTAATATTTAGCTTTCCTAACGCGTCATGATGCATTTCAAAACCTTTCTTTTGTTTTCTTTCTGTTGTTTAAGTATTTTGCAATTATTATTAGAAAATTTGTTTTAAGAATTTAGTAAGAAATTTCACTGTAGCTTTAAAGCCAGGGTACTGGCCACATCTTGGTATTAACTAGAGTGAATGTGTTTATCAACACATCCAGATTGTTTTCTGCATCAAAAAGAAATGGAAGTCACCTTGACTTGATGATTTGATTTTATTTATAGCAGCTGAGAAACCTTTCCAGGTGAAGTTGGGAGCCTCACTCGAGAAAGGATACCAAGTCTTCACTAAGAAGGTTTTTAGCTGTTGCAGAAATCTGGAAAGACTTGTAGCTATTAGCACTTCTTTTAATAATTAGTTCAATTTATAAAGTTTTATTTCACAGATTGAAAAGTTTAATTTGTTCTAGTATTATGTCCTTTTGTTGTTATTAGTTGATTTCATTGTTATGCCTGGTTTGCTAATATACACGTAGAACTAATTAGCCACATCTTGGCCCCAGTCTAGCTGATTCATAAAAAAAAGGGGGATTTGTAGCAGAGTTTTTGAAGATAGTGAATATTTGGACTGTGAGTGAATCACCTAGCCTGGGCCTCAGATGAAGGCCTGTAAGGCCTCAGCGGCGCAGGTGGAAATTCAGCTGCCAAGTCTCTAGTGCAGTGAGATTACACCTTAAGGTGTTAACAAGGCACAGAGAAGTTTCTAATAGATAACATGTATAGTAAGTAGTCTGAACACCAGTAGCTGCCTTAAAAGTTTTGTCAACAATAAGTGTTTGCATTCTTTTCTCTGCTGTATACCAATGAAGAGCTGCTGTGGATGTAAACTATATAGAACTGTATAAAAGTAGCCATCTTAGCTGAATAAAGTAGAACGTAGCTGTTAACCATATTGGGTTGATCTGCGTTCTCTCTATACTCCGACTTCCTTTTTATCTCAGGCCAACCCTGGTAATAGGGACCAATCCTGTTTAATAATCTTTTCTTGATTATTTGGGTGAGGAGATCAAGTGCATCCTCAACAAGTTCATAGAGGACACCAAGCTGGGGTAGAATTTTGGTCTGCTGGAGTAAGCAGATGGGTCAACGCCAGTTGTAGAAGTTTCAACAAAATAAAATACAGGGTCCTGTACTTCAGTCACAACAGCCCCATCCAGCACTGCAGGCTTATGGAAGTGTTGCTGGAAAGCTGCCCAGCAAAAAAGGCTCTGGGGTTGCTGGTCAACAGCCAGCTGAGTGTGAGCCAGCAGTTTCCAGATGGCCATTTTTATCCTGGCTTGTATCAGAAATAGTGACCAGCAGGACCAGTGAAGGGATAGTCCCCTGTATTCATCACTGGAGATGCTACACTTCTAGTTTTGATCTCTTCAGTACAAGAAAGCCATTTGGGTACTGGAGGGTGTCCAGAGAAGGGCAATGGATATAATGGAAGGGTCTGGAACATAAGTCCTATGAGGAGTGTCTGAGACAGCTGGAGGGTTTTAGCAAAGACAAGGAAGAAGGCTCAGGGGAGACATTATTGATCTCTGCAAGGTACCAGAAAAGTGATGTGGCGAGCTGGGAGTCAGTCTGCCCAGTCAACTGATGATAACTACATGGGAAACAGTCGCAAGCTGTACCAAAGGAGATTCAGGTTGGATATTGGGAAAAACTTCTTCACTGAAAGAGCAGTGAACAGGTTCCTTAGGGAAGTGGTGAAGTCACTATACCGGGAAGTGTTCAAAAAATGAGTAAGAGTCACATTTAGTGCCATGATTTGGTAGATGTGGTGGTGTTCAATCCAAACTTGGACTCAATGACCTTGAAGGCCTTTTCCAACCTCAATGATTCATCAAAATCTAGGATTTTAATTGGGGTTCTGTTCACAGAACATTTCATTTGTTACATTACATTACATTGCATTGCATTACATTACATTACATTACATTACATCTGTTACATTTACAAAATTTACTTGATGAAAAAAATAACTACATAACCATATCCTTCTGCCAAGAAAATATTTAATCATCTTGGAATTCTTTGTACTCTTTCTGGGTTTGCTCCACATATTTCATGTTTATCTTTAACATATTTCCCAGCTAAAAAAATCATTAAAATTAACATGTTTCCATCAGACTTTTCTTGTGAATAGTGGGGCATTTTATGTCATTTTACAGTTTAATAAGAGAGAAAAAATGTGCATCATACACATTCAACAAAAAAGTACTCAAAAACAAAACTACTAAACCAAACAAAAACCCCAGAATTATTATTTCTTCCAATATCAATGAGTTTTGAGCTTGTTCACAGACTAGTGGTATTATTTGGGTTTATCTTTATCAAGTATACATTTATTTATTTTTATTCTCTTTTTGAGCTACTTGATATTTTAATCCCCCCAAAATATTAGCCAACTTACTTTGGAAGACAAATGCAACTTTCTCTTCTGAAAACACAAATGTCATTGCCCATGTCTTTTCTTAAAAAATCCCTTCTGCTAAACACCTGTAACACGTCATGACTGCAATAAACTTCTGTGTTTTCCTTCTGAATTCTAACACAGTTCATTTAATAAAAGAGACATTTTTTTCGTATTCTTGGTTCATGTCTTACCCATGAACACAATCTACTCAGTTCTCAGTCTTCTTAAGAGCCTTCTTTTTGCCCCTACTCAAACACTCATAGAAAGAGTTCTAATGAGAGCACAGGATGGATGCAATAATTAAGTCTAGAGAACAATTTTAATAAATTCAATTTCGTGTAAGACATGAAAGCTGATTTCAACCTTGGAGAAGAATCTCATCTCCAAAAACATATCTTGTACTAGTTTCAAAAGTTTTAAAAGCAAAGTCAATGCTACCAGGGCAGTCAGAATTAAACACAACCCTCAGATATATACCAATACCTAAGGTTGAAAAGATCTGAGCTAAAGAGGGCTTAAAACATTAAAAACTGATAATGTTCTTCTAAACAAAGGATAAAAGGGAATTTAGGGATCAAAGAAAATAGTTAAGTTAAATCCTTCCCTTTGCCATTATCGCCCCCAATAAGCAAAGCATAACTGAAAAAAATAAAAGTAAACCAAAATGGCTAGGGTTATCATTAATACAAGAATACCTGATGAAATAGCAAGTGTTGTCCTGAGGCATAAAAGTTGTCAAATGCACAAGTTTAGTAGATTATGCAGGTGGGCAGTAATAGTTCCAACAATCAGGAGTCCTCGATAGAATATCACCATGCAGGTAGGATGATAAGTCAGAGGAAGCAACAGAAATTAAAGGGTTTGTTAGCTTTGGGGGTTTTTCAAAACACAAATTTAGCAGAAATTATCCTGTATCTTTATACTTTTTATCTCAAACTCATCACAGATGCCAGGAAGATGATAATGCAAGAGAAAGAAAAAAAACTTAAATTTCTCAACAAAATTGCTAATCATTTATATATTTGTTCAAAAACTTTAGCTGTAATGTCCAAACTGATACATATGAAAGATTGCCTACATTTGAAAATGTTATTTTTTAAAAATTTCTAAATAAACTAAGATTGTGTAGTACTTTTATTATAGTCACTAATATACATAAAAGTCTAATTTGCACAACATCGTCTTTCTGCAAATAAAATACCTTACACTTTAAGGTTCCAGTATTTAAGGAAGTGGTGAGGTCTAGCAAGGATAATAGCTTAAAATTCATCATTAGTTCTTTCCTGCCTGCAAATCTCTCTGTTTCAGAGTTCACATAGTGTGTTTATTGACATCAGAAGTAAAGGCTTGCGATTCATTTCATCAAAATAATTGAGCTTATCTCTAATTCTAATATCAGTCATCAAATAATCTTAATGATACTATTTAAATGCTTTAAATTCTTATCTTTATTCATGGTTTGGTTTATATTGTCATGTAAAACTAAAGTTCTGGAACTCCTTGGTTTTATGAATAAATAGCTAATTAATCTGGGTTATAGACAGAGAATTATCTCCCCCAAAATGCCAGATCTTAGAATTTAATATTTAATTTTCTCTTAAGAAGAAAAAAAATAAATTGCTGGAGTGTGAAGCCAAGTCTAATCCAGCAGCAGCTTTGCGTAATCCCTGAACCCTTTGTTTAAACTAAAGTAAAAATTTCAGGGATGGGTGAGAAAACAAAATAAATGAAAACCAACATTCATCAGCCGAGTTGTGAATGCAAAGTACACCACAAATCTTTTTAATTGGATGTGCAGAAAAGTGATTCAAAAGCTAATGTTGATAATAAATGCATTGTATAGTAGATAGCAATTTCAAGAGGAAAAAATCTTTAGACCAATAGCTACTGTTCCCATGTTCAAACTCTCTTTAGTATTAAAAATGGAATTTAGTGGCAATTAATACAGCCACTTTCCATTCAAAATAAAAGAGGTGAGCTGCTTTTCTCCAGAATGTGGTATCTTTTCATATAAATTAAGTATGAATTGAGAGTTTGAAATTCCTGAAATGTTACTTTTCAGATCAAATATACATTTATGTCTAGTCATATAATTAATTCAAGTAACTGATTAAAATCTCTGCATCCAAATTTTTCTGTGCAACACGAATGAGTTTGTGAATATCTTAATGCACAAGTGATACACTCTCCATTTATATGGCAATGCCATACCAATGCCATATAATTACACACATATACATACACACTTACCTCCCAAATTTTCTATCTTTAAACTTTATATTTTACAGAAACACAAGGAAACAGGATTTGAATGTGTAAGTTATTTTGAAGTGAGTTTGCCAGAAAAGCTCTCTTTTAAGGGTATAATGACAGGCATTGACCATGAGGGACTAGTGAACTATATTGTTAAGTACTTTCAGGGTAATTTAAATATTTTCACTGAATTAATTTTTGTCTTTGACATGGATGAGAAAGGAGTTGGGTAACAGCTTTTGATTTTACTAAGATTATTTGATTAGAAATATGTTGGGATCAGGCTGCAGCACATATGTGTGATAAAGCAAGATAAATAGAAATAGAGAAAATAAACAGAGGAATGATCACTGTGTAACAAGAACAACACTAAGCTGAAAGCTGAAAACCAAGAAGCTAAGTCAATAGAGCTGACACGGCTTGACAGTTCTGAAGATGCATCCTTGTGATTTTGGTTGTTATGACCTGAATCTTCTATCTGTATTTTCCTCCTAATGGATAGCTAGCTTTAGCCTGAGTAGATCATGTATGATCTTTGGTTCATAACAGCGATTTTAGAATGAACACTATTTCTGTAGCTCAAAGTCATTCTAATAAAATGGCATGATATAGAAACCTTGTGTCATTTTTAACACTTAAATACCTGAGTGAGACAGCTAGACTAAAAGATAAAACCAAAAGCAAAACCCCAAACCAAAAAAACCAGCAAATCAAAACAGAAAATCAATCCAGACATCAAGACTTCAATATTTTTTTGAAATACATTTCTGAGAAATGCAAATACATTAAGCTATTGGGCTTTTCCTGAAAATGCAAATGTTATACTGCATAAGGGATGTAAAAAATTAATCCAAATGGAAAACCAGGGAACTAGCCACTTCTGAAACTGCAGTAGAAAAAAATCAAATTTGAGAGGAGGAGAATGATATTTCTTCTGAATTTCACAAAGCGTGTTTTATCTAACAGGGTCTCCAAATGCTTTCTATTATATCCATCTTTATATTGAATAATTAGTCTCATACTATTGTCCTGAAGGTCAGGATTAGAAAATACGTTTAGGGTCTTTGAGTCTAGCCATTAATTCAGCACTGCCAAGTCTACATCTAAACAACCTCCATGAGTGCCACATCTGCACATCTTTTAAGTACCTCTTTTATATATATATATGTATATATATATATGTGTATATATATATATATATTATTTTATATTATTTCCCCCTTTTCTTAGGACAAGATTGTTTTGTCTCTCCTGTAGTATGCAACCAGGTCATTCAGATTTGTACTTTGTCACAAAACTTCACAAATGGCCAGTACTAACCAAGAAGAAGAGCTAGGGTGCAAAGCACCAATGTGCAATAGTAAATATTTATTCATGCACATGAACTGTACCAGCAGTACTGAGGCATCCTGAATGTGATTTTACATAAGGTTTGAATGACCTTTGAAGGTTCACAGACAGTGTGATTTGATTAATCAGTAACACCACATTACCCATTACAAGTTATAGTAAAAATCTGAAAGTAACTACATTTTTTTTTTCGGAATTCTCACCACTTGTCTAGTGATCCAGATGCCCAAGGAGATGGACTTTCCATAGTTACTTATCTATGATACCAGAAAACATTAAGCTCTCCACTGAAGAAAAATGTGTGAGAGGGACTGGGATGCTGGGGTTATCTTGGCTGTCCAAGGGTGTCGTTATCCTTCAAAGAATAAGCTTCTAAGCTTCCAAGAAGGAAGGTCCTTATTTCATGGGCTAGACTGTTATTTAATATTTTTGCTTTAAGCATGGGCAATATCTAAGTCTTCTAATACGTAAGTCTTCAGTAAATTCCACTAGCTCATTACCTTACATTTCACATTACCTTACAGTTTCATAATATAAAGACTGATTAACATAATGACTAGGGAAGGAATTTTCCTTATTTGCAACAATGGAAGTTGCTGTAATGTTTATAATGCTATGATGTTATAACTTGAACATTTATTTTGAAGAAAAACTACTATTCTTTACTGCTATCTCAAATGAAACTGCCCAGAACTCTTATGACTTTGGGTAGGAGTCTGTCTGTTGCAGTGTCACTATATATGGTTAGACAGCTTTCTGATCAAGGAAGCTGAGGGGATGTCTTTTGCTGCTCCTTGATTTACATAAAGAAATCTGCACCTCATTAGTAAAGATCATCTACTTGAAAACAAAACTTGCCAGATCTGGATACAAAGTGATGAAAATTATGCCAATGTATATGCATGCTCATGCAATGTGCTTGAACTAATCAGTCATAGCTGCATATGAAATGGAACGTGAAATAGCCTGGGCTTTGTTAACGGTATATGGTAAATTATAATAGCATGAATAAAACAGTTTATGCAAATAAACATTTAATGAAAATAATTATGTTTGAAATTACTGCAGTTTTGCAAAAATACATTCATTGGAAAGATGTTTAAGATACTAGCTGAACCAGAAATCCCTTCATAGTATGTGTTTCTAGTCAAAGAACTATTTACTTTTACCAAATACAGCACAATTCTAGGTGTATTTTGCACTAAATGTAGCACTGCTCAGTCCAAACAAAGGATTCGGAATAAATACTGATTCTCTTTTTCAGCTTCCTTCCAAGTATCAAAGAAAGGAATACTTGACTTTTACTCTTAGACTATACGGGATACTTCCATTCCAATAAGTGCTTTGGAAAAAAAACAGAAAAGTGCAATCTGAATAAGTAAAGTCACTTTCAGAACTTTAAACTCAGATGTCTGTAGACAGTTTTAGAAAGTGCTCCTGCATTGGGTATATTGTGCAAATTGCATTGAAGCATGCCAATCAAATCTGGCACAATACAAGTTTTATTTAGAAATATTATTTTACACCCTTATATGAGCAGAAGTGCTTAAATCCTGTTTGCATAGGTTAAACTAATGCATATAGAGAATTCTCACTCTATAGAACACTAATCTTACAAATTTTGAGCCAGCCGAGAACTGGAGACAAAAATCTACAGACCCATGTGAGTATCAAATCCAACTTATTGGTAGCAGTTTTCACATCTTGGAAATGTGAAAGTACTTCTCAATACCTGTAAGATTATCAAAGATAAGGCAATGTATTTGCATAGATCACCAGTGAATAGATCACCATAGATCACCAGATTTCTAAATTATCTGAGGAACATTCATGCTACATTTGTTGTCCCATCCATTAGCGGTTTTGAGGGCAATAAGAGTTTTTTGTTTGTTGTGATTTTTTATACTTTATAATGTTTTGGTGCTGATTTTAGGTGCTATACACTGTTGTGTGACAATCATAATGCTATACATTTGCCTACACAGTATTGGGCGTGCTGGCATCAGATTGAGCTCACCTTTCTCTACAAGGAAGGAGGGTCTTTGGTCAGAAACTAGGAGGGGTCATTGGCAGAGATTAAAACTGGATGTGATGGGAAAGGGGGAAAATATTAGGCTTTTCCCTGGCAAGCTGTGGGATGATACACAAAGGTTAGAGGGACAGAGTGATGGAAAGGACCTGTCTTGGTGACTATGAGATGTACTAGCCAGACTGGAATACACTTGCAGACTTACAGAGGTGAGCCAAAGACCCTTGAGATAACAGAGCCCAACACAGTTTGACTGTAAAAAGTGCCTGCAAAACTTCAGACGTTGCGTCACTTCAACTCTAGACATAAGGAGAGCAGACTTCAGGTTGCTCGGGGTCCTAATGAGTAAAGTCCCCTGGGAAGATCTTCTGGAGTGCATCGGTGCTGGCCACTTTTTAAACATCACCTCCTAAGGCACATAAGCAGACAATTCCAGAATGTTAGAAGCAAGCAGATGAGGCAGAAGGCCAGCATGGTTGAACAGGGATCTTCACTTTGAAATAAGGAAAAAGGAAGGTATATGACAAGGTCAGGTGGCATGAGAAAAGTATTAAGGGAGACTGCAAAAAAAGATGAAGAAAGAGTTTTTATAGAGGCATAGAGTGATAAGACTAGGGTGAATGGCTTCAAAATGAAAGAAAGTAGATTCACATCAGATATTGGGAAGAAATTCTTTCCTATGGGAGTAGTGAGGCACTGGAAAAATTTGCCAAGAGAAGTTGTGGATGTCCCCTCTCTGGAAGTGCTCAAGGTCAGGATGGATGGAGCCGGGAATAACCTGGTCTAGTGGAAACTGTTTGTGACCACTACAGGGGATTTCAAACTAGATCATCTTTAAGGTTCCTTCCAGCCCAAGCAATCCTATAATTCTATGATTCTAAAATTCTTGTTTGTTCTTGCAGTATTAGTTTTTGTAATTTTTATAATTTTCTAACTTATAATTGTATTTTTCATAATGCTAATAATGTTGCTAATTATTTTTACTTTTTTAAAATCAAAGTCTGAAAGTTTTTCTGATTTAGGAAGCAGTAACAAAAAACAGCTCAAAAGATATGCCACTTAAAATATGATAAAAGGAGTATTTGAACAAAAGTGGGGGTTTGTTTTTTTGTTTGTTTGGGGGGATTTTTTTGTTTGTTTTTTGGAGGAGGGTTTGTTTGGGTTTTTTGTTTGTTTATTTTCAGGTTTTTTCCCCCTTTTTTTCTTATGGAGATGACATATTTCTTTTTCCTTTTCCTTAAAATTTAGTCAAAGCATTACATTAAGTTAAGATCAATATTCCTTGCTTAATACTTGTTACATATGTGACATTTATGAAGTTTATGTAAGACGTCTAGAAGGTCTACTGCATCAAACAGCTGTTAATGTACAGTTTCAATCTTTCTGTACTGTTCATTACAGATAAAATCTTTACATAAAATCATAGCCAAATAACTTTTCTATTGAGCTACAATTTGTGCTCATAAGTATAATACTGTGATGCTAGGCATACTCATCTGTGAAAAGCAATCAACTAGAATCATCTACACTAGCTCTGTGACTGCTCATATCAAATTTTTCATGTGGAGAAGCACTCTAGACACAGTGAAGGACCACAGCAGAACCATAAATTTAGTTTAACATTGACCTCTGCAATGTCTGACAATCTGCTGCATCAAAACAATGCATGCTATCAGATTTCAAGCCTTCCAATTTTTATGTGTCATGTCTGGTTCCCTCCGCAAAGCCTTACCAAGTCAAAAATTACATCACTACACCTTTCATTTCATCTGTTTTCACATTAGAAATATGAAAGACAGAATATATGGTTCAGTGTGTGAACTCCTGTGTCAATAGTATTTCCATTACTTTACTCTAAACCTGCTCTGGTGACTTTAGCCTGACACAGAAAAAGTAGTTTTGCAAGGGTCACATGCCCTCTCTTCTCAAAAGAGCACGCACCCCCCTTTTCTCTTGGAAGTCAAAATTAGCATAATCTTGTTAATGTTTCTGAAAATTTACCAAGTACACGGTATTTAATGTCAACAACTGTAAAACTACCACTCAAGAATGATTACTGTTTTTCTTTCTTCACAGTTATGACTGTCACTTGGTGCGTGAGCTTTTGCTTCATTTAGTCTTTCAAATGGATCAAAAAAATTGGTCTGGCATTTGCAGTTAAAGGTAATAATCATCTCTTTGGAAAGCTGAGGCAATTTGTAGAATGAAATGTCTTGGACTTGTTAGTTCTAACAAGAGAAAATGAGTCAGAAAAGATATCTTTCCATACTTCTCTTTTAGATCCTGAATAAAGCCTTAGATTTAATATTATTCTTATTTGGAAACATGTAAAGTTGATAATTTCCTGGACTGTTCAGAAAAGATATTTTTATTATAAGAACAGATAATTACACAAACTGCGGCATTTTAGAGCAAGTTTAAATTTATTACCTGGCTCTTTAGGCCTTATAGAAATTTTATTTCACATGTTTCACTGGCTGAGCTCTAACAGCTCTTCAGGACACTCAGAACTCAAAAACTACATAATGATCAGGAATGCATATAGGAAAAATTCACTGTGATTTGTTTGTAATCAATTAGGATGGTAGAAATGAAAATTATAAAAGTTGCATGTTAATTACTACTGATACATTGTAGGTTTAACACTTCCCTCTAAAATACATGCTGAGGCAAATTGTTTATTTTTTTTTTCTAAATAAGCAATTGCCAACATTCTCATTCTTCTACCTGACAAACAGTATTTTCAATTCTATAGTTCTTTAATCTACTTGTTAAATTAGATAACTTGATTATAAGGATAAAATTATTTAAAAACCCAAATTGCTTTCACCCTTTAAAAAATGTCCTTGAAATCTCACTATTGTATGAATGTAACAAGATTCTAATGAGTGAAATGGTTTAAATGGAAGAAAAGTGAGATAATATGAGATGCTCAGACCTTGAGCTTTAGTGAATGAGAAACAGATTGAGGGTGTATTTCCACCATCATAGTCCGCAGTCTAACAGTACTGATAATTTATTTTCTCATTTGAGCCAGTCATCTTAACAGTGACTCAGATACTACTGATGAACTTGCTTTCATTTTTCTATTCTTTAGTTGTAATTTGGCATATTTCAAAGGCAAGTAAGTCATCAGTGCCCTGGCAGTCAGGAGGCCCAACCCTCTCCTGGGGGCATCCAGCCCAGCATCACCAGCTGAGCAAGGGAGGGGATTGTCCTGCTCTGCTCTGCTCTGAGCTGGGGCAGCCTCACCTTGAGTCCTGTGAATAGCAGGAGGGGCCTGAATATAAGAAGGATATAAAGGTACTAAACTGTATCCAGAGAATTGTGCCCAAGATGGTGACAGGTCTTGAGGGCAAAACTTTGTGAGGAGATACTGAGGTCACTTGGTCTGTTCATCTTGAAGAGAAGGCTGAGGGATGATCTTATCACAGTTTACACCTTCCTCAATGTATGATTCCGAAGTTAATTGGGTTTCCATTTTTTTCCCACTGTACACAGGTATCTTTTTTTAAAGTTTATGACACAAGTCCTAAAGGGAATTCTTCATTCTTTTGTGTGTGCCATTGCAATATTTTTATGTAGTTTAAGAACACTGGCAAACCTTCTTATCTCCTTTTAGAGTTACTGCAAACAAAACTATTATCCTGAAAGTTGTGAATATGGCTGCCACTTTTTCACTACACTGAATCCAAGGTAAGTTGTCTTCCCCCAATTCTAAGCAGACAGGTATTCACTAAAATTGCAGATTACTCAAACTTGTTTTGTAAATCCAGAAAAGACAACCTAAAATAAAAGTTAAAGAGCAGATTATATGTGCTAATATTTGTAGACAAGAGCACGAAATTAGAGATTTTTTGTTATTTCGCTGTAAAGCAGCAAGATTTATTGATAAGAACACTTTCCTGTGTAGTACCTTTCAAGTAGGAGAATTCCAACACCAGTATCCAGATTAACTGTCAAAGTGGAAGTAAAATTACAGGTATTCTATAAAGCTTGATCACACAGTTGATGACATGCAGTGGTAAAGAGTTGGAAGGTGCATGACCTTTTCCCCAAATCCGTTCATACCCTATGCACAGCAAGAACAAGAGTCCCTCTGCCTCCTGGCTTTTTTCCATGTGTTTTCCTTTCCATACATATTCTCTGTCTTCTACTATATCCCACTATTCCTAAATAATTTTTCTTTTCAAACCTGTCTTATTTTCAGGGTTCTCCTGTTCCAAGAAACAAGGTGTGATATACAAAATTTATCTAAAGAAGAAAGGTCAATTTTCATACGGAACTGAAGTATTTAATAATTTTAATATCAAAATAGACCATATGTTGATTTCTTCTCTATTAGTTTCTAGAATATAAATGTAATATTTCTATTTTTGGAACTTGGCTGGAATACTGTGGACATGCATAGATGCTACATAATAAGAAAAAATAAGGATTTTTGAAAAAAATCTATTGACAATGAAAAAAGTCAGGTTTTCAAACAAGATTCACCTTGCATTGTTTTGAGCAGGAAAAAAGAAGTTAGAGGAGTTTAGTAGTATTTTGTGCTTTAGAACTTTTTCAATTTTTTTCTTAAGTCATTATAAATAACCATGAGCTTCTCATCTTAAACTGGAAGGAATAAAACTGAATTCAGATGTTTCAACAAATATTCCAACAAAAAAAATAGCTAGAGCTCCATCTTTTTAAAACAAGCACTTATCCCTGCAGGATATTGATGGATTTTCTCTGCCTTTGAAGGGGAAAAGAGAAGCATACCTTTATGGGGCTCACTCCAGGAATGAAAGGTACAGCTTTAAAATTGCAGAGTAGATTTTCACAGTCATATAGGTATACTTCATATATGTTAAAACCATGACATTATATAATATATTTCTCACGTTGAAGAAGTCCTCTTTGGTGAGAAAACAAAGGACATATTGGGGTGGAAAGTAGGAGGGATAGCCAGATTGACCATTAAGAATCAGATGAATTCCAGAGTTGCTCCTTACCTACATAAATTATTCCATGATCCTCAAATAAGCTAAGATTTCTTTTATCTCTAAACAATTTTTAAATTCTTCAAAATATAGAACCATTCCAACACCAAGGAAAACAGTGACTGAAGGATCTGTACTTTAACTAATATACCTACTTATGGCTCAAAAAATGTAATACTTCAGAGAATTGTTTGGTAATATTATAGGCCATTTATGGTTTTGGTTCCTCTAAAACATAATCTTTCATGGGAAGAAAAAAACCCTTTTTATTGCTTCACTCCAGTGTCTCATATTTCTTTTTCTATTCACTTTAAAACCCCTTTTTGGGCTATATACAAGTCTCAGGTGAATTGTTTGGCCTTCTGAAAAAGCTATGTTTCTTCTGATTGAGTTTCATGTGCTTACTCTCTATGAAAATCTTAACACTCTTTTTCTATTCCATTTAAGCTTATGTAAAAATGTTCAAAATATTTTCCTATTCATTTTAAGCTTCACAAAGATATATTTAAAAAACCCTTTCAATTATATTTACTGCATATTCAACCTGGGATCATTCAAGGACCTTCCCACCCTTCTCAACCTGTGGGGCCCAGCACTGCACACAGGACTCAGGGTGAGGCCGCAGCAGGGCTGAATCCAGCAGGATGATCCCAACCACAGCTGGTGCTGCTGTGTCTGATGCAGCCCGGGATGGGGTTTGCCCTCCTGGCTGCCCGGGCACACACTGCTGACTCACCCTGAGCTGCTGCCCAGCAGCACCCCCAGATCCCTTTCTGCAGGGCTGCTCTACACACACTCCCCTCCCAGATCATACTTGTACCTGGTGTTACTCCCAATCCTGGTGGGAAAATCTGGCATGTACTGAATTTCATACCATTGATAATTGCCCAATGCTACAGTATATGCAGATCCCTCTACAAAACCAAGAGATAGAAGCCACCTTCAGCAGAACCTCTGAGTTTGGTATCGTCAGCACACTTGTTAATGACGAATTTAACTCCTGCATCCAGATCATTGATAAGCTTGTTGACCAGAACTGGTCTTACAATGAATTCCTGAGGAACACCACTGAAGATTGCTCACCAGGCAGATGTAGCCCCACACACTAAAACCCCTCAAGTTCTGACATTGAGTCAGTTCTTCATCCAGCACACTGTGAAACTAATCATCACAACAGCTTGTCCAGAAAGTAACTGTGAGGGACAGTATCAAAAGCAATACCAAAACCAAGAAGAGCTGCAATGAATGCTTTCCCTTTACCCATCTTCTTATTGTAGAAGGATATTAAAGTATTTAGGCAGGACCTTCCCTTTACTGAACCCACACTCTTTGTGCCTGGAGATTGCATTACTCTTGAAATGCCTTTTGGTAGTTTCCACCATGAACTCCTCCATCATTTTTCCAGGTACTGAGGTCTGACTAACAGGTCTGTAGTTTCCTGAGTCTTCCTTATCATCCTTCTTGTAAATTGAATAACACTGGCCAGATTTCATTCAGTGAGGACTTCCCCCAATTCCCCAGACCTTTGATGAATGACTGTGGGGTTCCTGCCATAGTATTTTCTAGATCCTTCAGTAGTCCAGGATGAATCCCACCAGGTCTCATGGATTTATGAACTGATACAACTTGTCCCTTACAATTTCAGTGTCTGCAAATGAAAAAAAGTCACTGCTTCCAGTGTTGTGGTCTTCCAGCTAGAGGAATGGGCAGGTCAAGGTCTATCAGTATTATTAAAGTACAAGACAAAGCAAGCACTAAATGCCTCCACTTTCTTTTAGTTCATTTTTGTCAGATGACCATCTTAATCTGGTATCAGTTAAATAATTTCCTTAGACCTTCTCTTGCTATTAAATAATTTAAAAGACTGCCTGAGTGAGGCTGTTTTCATGAGTCGTGGAGTGTAGCAGCCTGGAGGTGGATAATGGTTGCTACTACCTTTCCCCAAAAAGCATTTCCTCTGGAGAAGCTGTTTGAGTGGACCTACAGGCAAGGCATTCAAGTCCATACATACCATACACACCATGGCTAACTCAGCAAAGAAAGGCAGGAAGAGTCTTCTATATAAAGTTCCAGTGCAATTTATTTTGCAGATATATGCCGAAGAGTTTTAGGGACAGAAAGACCAAGATCAAAGGGGTGCCCAGGGTTGCGTATGGGGGTCAGGAACCAGTCTGAGGGCAAGAGACGGTACAAGGGCAGGGCAAAGGCCAATGACCTATAGGGACAAAAGGACGGGGCACCAGTGATACCACAGCCAAAGGGGAAAGGAGAAGCCTTGAGAACTAGGGACATATATGAACAACAGAGGTGGCCAAGGCCCACAGGCCAGTGGGAAAAGCAAACTGAGGTAGGTTAACATAATGTTGTAGGGCACCATGGGGGAAGCCTTTTTGCTCACTCTAAGCTATGAGGCTTTCCTGAACCCTGTGGTAGATTCTTTTAAGGCATCAGCCTAGAAGTTTCCCTGAAAGGCTCAGGAGCCTCCACAGTGGAGTGTCCAGAAATATCCCATACCTTGCAGCCAAGCTCCCCCCAGGACAGACCTGAGTCCCTCTATGCAGCCCTGGGGTGGTGGTGCCTGGCCTGCCCTTGCTGCTTTCTGCCTGCCCATGGAGCCTCACCATTGTTCTGCTTCTCCCACCTCTTCCAGCTGCATGCCTAGAGCCATCTGGGACCATCTCTGGCCTTGGTTTGGGGAGCTGCACCTTCCTTTGTGGCTTGGCAGCAACTCTTGATGCCGAACCCAACGGCTGCCCTCTGTCCCTCTGCTGTTTTGCATGGTCTGCTTGGCAGCAGAAGGGGACTGTATTAGAGTAAGGTGAGTAGCTCTGAGGAGCACAGAGAAAAAGAGCTTTTATGTGGGGTTTGTTCACAATATTTCAGGTTTTCACTGGAAGAAAAATTGAGATCTTCTGAATATAGGCTTAGTGGATGATCAAGTGCGTTTTTTTTGATAGCAGTCATTAATAAAGTTTTTAGAGCTAGGAAATCAAGACTGACTTCTGCTCAGCGTTTAGAATAGAAGTACATGCTTGGTATGAGGCATGCCAGTTTAAAGCTGTCATCAATGGAAATCAAGTCTTGCACAATGCTACTTTGCACAGAAATGAGTTAATGGAACAATTACTTTTGCTATAATATTTCTCATTTTTTATCACTTATCATTCTATACTACAAAGATTCAGACACACTTAGCTGTCCTTGCCCAAGTTATGGTACAGGATTGAATTGCAAATTTTAGGCTTTATCTTGTCTATTCATACATTTTGTTTCTCTGAAACAACTTTCCTGTCATTTAATATCCAAGGAAAACCATCTCCATATAAATTAATTCCTTAAACTTCCCTATTACACTTACTACATATATTTTAGAGATAAAGATTAATCTTTTAAGGGAAACATTTATTTTCTAAATAGTCAATGAAAATTCATCTAAGTATCCTCTGTTTAAAGTGCTTCATGCTTTGCCATTGTTCCCAGATCCCTTAAAAATAACATCATACAGTATAAATAACACCTGGGTCTTGAAAATGACAACAAAATGAAGCAAAATCAAAATCTAATGTTTGCATTTTCACAAATTATTATGAAAAATAATTTATTATAAAAATTTTGGTTTTTACACCTATTTTAGCGTGTATGGGGAGGAGTATTCTTGGGACTACAGGCTGAAAGCTGCTTAGTGAAAAAAGACCTGGGGGTGCAGGTGGATGGCCAGCTCAGGCGTGAACCAGCAATGTGTCCAGATGGCCAAATAGGCAAATGGCTTTCTGGCTTAGATCAGGAATATCAGGAACATCAGTGTAGCCAGCAGGACTAGTGAAGGAATCATCGTCCTGTACTTGGCAGTGGTGAGTTTGTTCCTCAAATCCCACGTCCAGTTCTGGGTCCCGCAATTCAGGAAGGACATTTAGGTGCTGGAGCGGATCCAGAGAAGGGCAATAGAGTTGTTGAAAGGTCTGGAGCACAAGTCCTGTGAAGAGCAGCCCAGGGAACTGGGGATATTTAGCCTGGAGAAAAGGAAGTTCAAGGGGGCCTTATGACTTTCTCTACAACTTCTTGAAAAGAGGATGAAGCCAGGTGGGGGTCAGTCATTTCTCACAGGCAACAGGTGACAAGACAGAGGAAAACAGCCATAGTTTCTCCCAGGAGGGGTTTAGATGAACTATTAAGACTTCTTTTCTGAAAGTCTGGTCAGGCAATAAGTTGCTCAGGGAAGTATTATAAAGGTGTGCTTGTGGCACTTGGGAACGTGGTTTAGCTGCAACATGTTCATTCTACTTTAACAGCTGAACTCAACAATATTGAAGGTAATAATTCCATGATTCTATGACTCTATGGGATTTCACACAGATTTTGAAGTCAACAACGAAGGGAAAATTAAATAAGTTGAGTGTATGGATACTGTTTACTGAATTTCAGAAAAGATTTATTATAAAGATTGTCAGTAAACTATTTTCCTTGGGAAGAGTATTTTAATGATTCTGTGCTTACCTAAGGTGACTAATCTTTTGAGGTAACAAATCTATCTTGATCTCAGAAAGCAACTTTTATCCTAAATGCAGACTGCAGAATGTCAGTTATGGTTCATCCAGAAATTATTCTGAAATGTGTTACACTGTCTTAAGTGCTGTTCTCTGTTGTGCTTTAACTCCTGCCTGTGCTATATGTTGATGTTCAGCTATTCAACCAGTCTTTACCTGAATTAGAGTGACTATTTGACTCTAGTTACCCATCTCATTCCTTCCTGCTTCCAGTGCTAAAATACTGGATGGCTTTAAGTGAATACTTGGCTATCTGATCCAACCTCTAGGTCTTGTTTCTGAAAACTAATAATATTTCAGTTCTGCAATATTTACCTGGTGTTCATTAAGTGTTCCCACAAGGCTGCAATAAAATTTATTGCAAAATATGTAACAAAACTTCCTAATTTTTCTTGTGTGAAATTATTTTCTAATAATTATTATTATTTTCAAACAGAACTTGATTAAAGCCTTCCAGGTGTTTGAAAGATACCTGTCAGAAGCCAAACAATCTGTAAAAGTTATTGTCAAAGTTGAATTTCAGTCCTTGAGACAAATTAAGGAATATTTTTTGTATATATTCAAAATTGGATTAAAGGTTCTGATGTCACCCACTGAAAGTTCTTTAGAGCTAAGTGAGGAAGGAATGGAAAAGTTTAAAACATCACAGGAATCAACTGCATACAGGAATCAATCCCATACTGCTTGAGTATATTGACATGGAAACCTAATGAATTTCTCAGGCATTCTAAAATACATCAATTTCTAATTTCAGTTATTTAATCCACAAAGTCTTTTTTTTTTCTTTCTAATATTAAAAATTAATTAATAACTAACTCTTGCAATTGTAGTTCATTTTGCTTCACCGGACGGGAATTTGCAATCAATTAATATGAAATTGCTTGAAGTAAAAGTACAGTTGTTATTATTGTGGATGAAAGCTTCTTATAATTGTAAGTAAAAAAATGTTGGCAAGAAATAAATACTGAAAATTATCTTTAATATTGCACCTTATTAAATAACAGGCAATGTACTTTCTGTTTGTTAGTGTGTTTCCATAGAATAAATGTAAATAGCAGAAACGATATGTATAGTATCAGGCAAGAGATGATAACAAATCACTTTCTCTCACTATTCTATATCATACTATTTCCATTTTATGATCCTTAAGGTTAAAAGCTTCTTAATTTATTTGTTCTTTTCGATATTAGCTGTCCATTTGCAGCAAATACAATATTGCTCTAAGATGGTTAACATTAAAATCCTTTAATAGACTAAAAATACCTATGATGAATAATGAAATTTTTGCATTTTCACAACCAAATCTAGAAAGTTATTCTATAAAAAGTCATTCAAATTGTTGAAGGACTTGAGGATAACACCTTGAAGTTTCAAATCCAACACGAGCCACAGGCACCGCCACTGAAACCACTGAGACAGAATCAAGAGGTGCTGTTGAAAAGTAGAAAAGTACATGGAAGTCACCTGGTAAAAAAGCTTTAGCAAAAACAGCCAAGGAGGACAGGGAGAGCAAAGAGGAGGAAGAAGCAGAACCATCACAAGGATGATTTTCAGGGCCATCATCAAGGCTATCACTGGAACTGGAAGAGGAGACGGAAGAGACAATCACAACTCAACCCCTATCTCTGGGTGAGTCACAGGAGCCAAGAAAAGATTTCAGCCATCATCCATATGAGCATTTTTCTGCCTGGCTACTCCAGTGCTGGGACAATGGAGACAGTAATGTGGAGTTAGAGGATAAGGAAGACAGGGAAGCTGGGATCACTTGCTAAGGAACCAGGCATTGACAAAAAAAATGGAAAAAAGACATGAGTTCTTAATTGCTGGAGAAGATTCTTATCAATTGTGAGGGAAAGGTATTCCTATAAAGACAATATTTCATGTAACTCATGCAAATGGACTACAGTAGAGAAAGGTATTCAATAACTGAGGAAAATTAAATATGAGAGAGAAATTAAATTTTGACCCAGACAATGTGCAGCTCCTTGCAGATCCAGATGACCTCTTGTACCAATGAACTTTGTGGAGGAAATTTGTTTTTCCTCCACAAGTGCACTAAGAGTACATGCCTACCTCTTGGCAACAATTCTTTGGAAAGGTGATGTACCACCAACAGTTGGTGATGTGATTTGGCAACTCAGGAAATATGAAGAGAATATTTCTTCCTACCTCATTGCAGCTGTGGGGAAACTGATAGATAAACTGACAGATAAACTGATTCATGAGTTCCAGCAATTCAGAGGGAGTATGTCCTGCCCCCCACCTGTACAGGCCCATATTTCAACAACTGACTGTAGGTGTCCTTTTGCTAAAGAGAGAGGATATAGAAGACAGACACCACAGGGTACCCTGCAGCTTTACCTGTGGGACCACAGAGAGGATATGAGGAAGTGGGATGAACAGCCTACCTTGTATTTATATGCAAAGGTGTGGAAATTGCGGGAAAAAATGTTTACAAATGGGATTTTTTCCAGATAATTTGTTGCTCTCTTCTCCAGCAGTAAGTTTTCCAGGCAGAATGGAAGGTCTGATCATGCTGCTGCTTCTATGGAGAGAAGTTGTAGTCTATTTCTACAAGATGTTAGGAGGCAACATTGTGATCAGTGTTAGAAGGGTTCTGCTTCCAGCAAGGTGGAGGAGAAGCATTTGGATTTACTGGTCTGTGTGAATTCAGTGGCCTGGCACAGTGGAGCCACGGGAGCATTAGGCTTTAGTATACTCTGATGCACAATGTGCCCTAATGCCATCAAGCTATGTAGAATCCATTGGTGTTTCTGGAGTGACAGACGGATCCAAACAGCTGAGATTACCCTGATTAGGAATGAGTGGCAAAAGGACCCTATTTTGCCTGGACCAGAGATAGCACACCTTCTTGGCATAGCTTATCTCAGGAGAGGATATTTCAGGGACCCAGATGGTAGTGGGGGGCTTTTGATATATTTATCCAGGAGATGGAGTAAATTAAACAGTTGCCTACTTTGCCTGTTCTTTCAGACAACCCTTTTGTTGTGGGATTGCTGAAGGCTGAGGAGCAGCACGTGCCAATTGCTACAACAGCAGAGCATTGGGGGCAGTAGACCAACCAAAACCTGTAATTTCCATCTATAAACTAACTCGTCACCTGGAAAGCCAAGGATTAATCAGCAGGACTCAGTCACACTTTAACAGTCCCATATTTGCCAGTCTATGGCCCCATATGGAAAGTCTAACAGAGAATGAAGGCTGAGTAAAGTGTAGTGGCCTGAATGACGTCACACCACCTCTGAGTGCTGTTGTATCAGACATTTCACTTCAGTATAAGTTGGAGTCAAACGCAGACACATGGGGTCACCACTGACATTGCTGAGGTGTTTTTCTCAGTCTCTCTGGCAGCAGAGTGCAGGCCACAGTTTGCTCTCACTTGGAGGGGTGTCCAGTATACCTGAAACTGACTGTCCCAGAGGTGGAAAAGTAGCTATACTGTCTGCCATGGACTGATCCAGACTGTACTGTAAAAAGGTAAAGCTCTGGAACACCTGCAATATATTGTTGATTTCATTGCATGGTGAAAAAAAAAAAAAAAAGAGAGGG